>CAUZXS010000309.1:10000-37500 GCA_963585895.1 Sepioteuthis lessoniana | reverse complement strand
AGATCTTAAAAACACATTCTGCAGTTTTCAACCGAATATACCTAGATAACGATTTATCGCCTGGTTAGACAATATACACACACACACGCACATATATATATATATATATATATATATATATATAATTTCAAATTTTTCATTTTGCATGAAAATGGTCGTTGTCTCAGTAGCATATCTTTATGTATAAGACGCACTCTTTTCCAAATTTTTCAGCTTTAAAGTTAGGGCTTCGAATTATATAAAGTAAAAGCAAATTTACCGACCGTAGACGAGAGTTGCCCGAAGGCTCCATTTTCAACTGCTATTACTGCGAATTGTAAAGGAGGGTGCTACACCATTAGCTGGATTGATCTGTCCATTATAATGCTGAGTATTAAGCAAGTCGGCCTCAAGTACCATTTTATGACTCTTTGATATGACTCGATCTGGGATTGAACCCCGGTTTCTCGGACCATTAGTGAACACTCTACCCAATAGGCCAATAATTGACCTTTTTTCAGACAAATGCCTGACTCAGTTGAGGACGGGATAAAGGAAAATACGTCATAATTATAATCCAAACTAATTTGCATTACGCTGTTCAAGAGAAATATCCATTATGCTGCGTGTTTGTTTCCAATTTCGTTTTCTAAATATGAGCTTTTTTTCGCCGCAAGCCACTTAGATTTTTGTTGGAGCATGTCTAAGTGGTAGCTTTAAATACTGTACGAATTTTACTTTTTAAGACGTAATAAAAATGTTTAAAAATTCTTTTTAAATCAGTACGAACCGATAAAAAGTTGACCAAATACTAAAATTGGATTAATTTTTTTTAATCTAAAATGTCAATGATTAATTTACACTAATTTCTTTTTTAAGAATTATATGTTTTAGAGGTGCGTGTTATACACTAATGATTTTGGTTTGTGTTAAAACGTTGATTCCTTTGATCTGAAATTAGAAAAGTATTTATTCTAAAAAACAAACTAGATAAAAGATCGACATCGGATCTTCATTTACGAACTTTCAAAAAGATCTGATCGTCACTATAAATCGTCGAAAGTGTTTTCTTAATGGCTTGATTAAATTATCTGGAGATGCTTTTTAAACAGTCTATTATTAATTGGCACATTCCGGGTTGTGACTAGTTTGGAAGCTTATGTTATCCAATAAAATGTTAAAAAATGTTTCATGTATTTTGTTTCAATAAAATGCATTACACTGATCTTCGATTGATAAACTCAAGTCAGACAATGACGTATAAATTATCAGCATCAAAGTTATTAATGCCGGTATATAAAAGGTAGGAATAACTTGTAAGTCGCCTTTCATTTTATTTCTTTTGTGATGCAAACAAAGTCTTAAATGCATTTTCCGATATTTTAAAGTGATAACTATTTCAATTCAATTATAATATTTTTGTTAACAAGAGGTCATAACCACTGGTTCAAAACAAAAACGAGAGGAATTTTGATGATGCAACTACAAAGTCGGTAATCTCGAATTACATTTAGAAAGAAAAAATAGATATGAAGATTCTCTTTGGAAAGAAAATTCTGTTATTGATAAAGAAATAGAAAACCGAAAAAACAAAGTCACCGTTTATTTGATTATTACAAAAAAAATTCTCGTAAAGTTACAGTAATAAATTTAACACAGGACTACTGTCAAATTTTGCTCCCGAAAGATAAAGAATCCTACCATTTTTTGTTGATAAATAGCAATGGCTGAACCGGAACTTCCGTTTTCTTTATAAAATAGCGGATCTGTTGGTTTTGTTTTCTTAAAATACAAATTATTACCCAACACATATGCAGGTTTAGCATAGTGACCATATGGAAATTAAATCTTTAAAAATTACCAAGAAAATGATTTCTCGAAAGAAGAAGGATAGTGTTTTATTTTGTTTTTTTTTGTTGTTTTTTTCGACCCTGCATTATCCCCTTGTACCGTTTTGACACGCCTACATTTTTTAAATGCTCATTATTCTAAGCAGACTCTATTATCCTTTTTCTTCTTCCCTGGTCATTTTTGATTAAGTAAGTGCATTGAGAACGTAGAATGACATAATCCTGGCTCAGCCGCAGTTGAATATTCGTGGGTTATTTATAGCCAAAGTAATCCTTGTAGAATAACAGTAATCGTATTATTTAACTCGAAGGTTAGGGAATGAGGGAGTTTATGTTTTTCGCAAGGTATACGTCCTAATGTGAACGTTGCAGTCCTCTAGATTAACCGCTACACCATGGGGAATCGTCTTTATTTTGGTGTGTATTTCATAAAATATACAGCAGAGGGTTATTTATCTTAATTATCATTTCAATGAATAAATATAATTTTAGTAAAGCATTAATTTATATCAGTTTGTAACAAAAATTGAATCATGTTGTTCAAATTTAATAACATCACACATCTCAATTTTATAATGGATTTGTTATTTTCCAAATAGATATTATCTAAATCTATATTTTTTATAATGATTTATTATATTATATAATATCCTATTATATTATTAAAATAACCCGCCACAAAGCAGTCAATCGGTTCATCAGTGACAGCAGACATGTACTGTAGAATCTGGATGAGTATTTTTACTTAATAGTTACACTGTATGCATTTATGCAATGAGGTGTGTAAAACTCCGCTATACGAACTATGTTTGAAGAAAAAATCTGACCACCATAGAGTTAAGTAGTCTCTCTCTTTTGCAATGCAATAATTCTCTCCTGTTCACTAGAGAAATGATGAAACTCCGTAAAGTGTAAACAGAAGGAAGGAATGTATAAGCCAGAGTTATTTGTCTATAATCCTTTGCTGACACAGTTATATGATATCCTTTATTTTTATCTAATACAAATACTTTGCCCATTTATATGGTTTCATGTGTTCTTATCTAATACCAATAATTTATACACAATTATATAGTTTCAAATAACTCTTCATATTTAATGATAATAATAATTTCTTTGCACATGGTTATAAGACATCAGGTATTCCAATGCTAACAATATTTAGACAAATGTATGTGATCCATAAATTGGCCTATAACAAGTCCTACTACCGGAGTCAGTTTCGGGTCATACCCAAGACACCCTTTCGGTGAGGATTATCGTAACGTTCAGCAGAGGATTCAGTCGACGAATTCCAAAACACAGAAAGAAAGTAACTAAATTCTATAGCTCCTAATATAACCATTTGGACAGTTATCGAAAGCAAACATTTTTTCCGATTATTAATATTGCTACATCAATATTTCCCCATATTTTCCCATATTGAAAAATAAACAACGTTTCATTATTATTAGGGTTGTTTTAATACTTTCTATTTTATCTTTGCTTTTAAGTGCATACTAAGTTTGTTTTGATAGAAAGACTAAGATATGTTTGATTTTAATGACATATCAACCTGTCTTGGGATACCGAAAAGTTCATTTTTATGCTGTTATTTTATAGTTTTTACATTTTTTTGCTTACTATTTTATTGAATTTAGGTAATTTTTAAACAGTTATGTTTGATTCATTAAAGGGAAACTAACTGGCAATAATACTGTAAAACCGATGACTACGGGACAGTGGCAATAAAAGGTTACTCCTTAGATCTCCAGAACTGAAGCCTCACAAGATGCAATTTTGTGTAATACCAAGGAGAACTCGTTTTTCAAATTCATATTTCTACGGGGGATATTATCAGCGTATAATAAGACCCACCAGCAGGTTTATAGAAAGGCAATGTTTTCCAATTCCCACCTCGGTCCAAATAAATAAAGAAAATGCATTAGATTACGGAAAAGTAAGAGAAATTGTAAGGCATAACCATTAAACATCACCAGGTTCGTTTATATGACCAGCAAACATGGTACATTTGGCAGAATTTGAACATCTTTGACACAGTTTTTCAAAATGAAGGTACTGAAAAAGAAATTGAACATTTATATTTTTTATTTTCTTTTAATTTTCATGATTTTTTAAAATTTCCTTTTAACTTACAGATTTTTATTCGTATATTTAAATTTACTCAACACTTCCGGCATGGGTTTAGAGGCGGCAGAAAATCAATTCTTAAGTGAATAACGGCTTTTTAATTTTTTTTTTTTTCTGAGAGATTGAGGTGTAACTCATTTGCTTGAAAGCGAGATATATAAAGAAAAAAAACATACAAAGAAGAATGGAACAAATGTGAATTACTGGAAATTGATAAAGATATGCCTTGTCTGATCGATTGATTGATTGATTCGTTAATTGAATGATTGGCTTATTTTGTTCTCAGAGTTTAAGGGATAGGGTTCATAGTATGTTCCTATTTACATTCTTGTGTTGTTAATTTTTTAAAGATTTTTTTTTTGGCTCAAAGACCTATCGAAATAAATTTTGAACTGATCTATTTAAAATCTGAACAGGATTCTAACGGAAACTACCATTCTGAATCAGAGTGGACTTGGGAGTCATTGAAATGATGGAGTACTTCAAATTCCCCAGATGTTTACAACCGGAACATTGTCATCATATACAGTTTAATGTAAAACCCTGGACACCCCTATTTTTGTCTCTCCTCTCTGCAATGAATATCGTCAGTGTTTTCTAAGCTCTGTCTACAGACAGTTCTCCAGAAGGGAATAAAGAAAAGTAGCAGGAAAAGTAGCTGATTTTTTCTGTTTAGATATCACTTAATTCAATCAACCAATTATTCAAATATGGTAATTCGTCTCTTGTGAATTAAATGTCTCATCAGACACATTTTTGTGAAGTGTCCAGGATTTTGACTTTTTTGATGACATGATTAAAGAGATTTAATGATGAAAATTAAGAATTGGGTACAAATGCATGTAGCGAAGTCACCAATGTCTCCTATGTTGGTGATGGTTAAACGTTGAAAGGCTCTCTTAACTCTGTATATAAGAACAGACGTATCTCATTGACCTCACAGTCGAATAGGAGTAGGAGAAACAAAAAAAAACAAACCGCCCCCCAAGTTGTAGGACCTCTGTTGCTTTATTCTTTCTTTTCAATCTAAAAAACAGTAGGAGTTGGTTGATAACTGACCAAAAACGGGGTGGGGTGGTTTCTTAGTCTTCGCTAGAATCCTCTCTTCCCGTATCTTTGCATTTATATTTTATATTCACTCTATGTTCACGTGAACTACAGCCACGAAAAGATTGCGCGAATTCATTAATCTCATCGGTTTTTTTATGGCGGGGAATTCACAGAACATTCGATCCCATTTCAGTCTTGTGCTGTTAACATCGAAGGGCGAGCCACCGTGATCATTTACTGGCCGATCGAATCTGGCAGTGTCTGCTTTTTTTCAGTCTAGGGAGCAAGATCAATCGTACCTTAATACACCTACCCTGTAAACGAGTTTCTAAACTTTGTCAACTTTGTCGGCTTTGTTCATAACTTGTCTATTTGCTTACAATGTTACACATGTTGATGCAAGGCAACGGAAATATAAGCGAAGAAAATCATTCAAAATAAGCAAAACAAGTAAAGAATTAGAGAACTTTATTTTTTATTACCAGTCCTGGATAAATAGGGCTCATTATTACCGAGAAGTTAGAAATTAGTTTGTATCAAATTTAAGTTATAAAAATCTTTTTCCCTTGGTCAGAGTAGAAATGTTCTTTTAATCATAAATATCCGTATTTCACCAGAAAAAGTTATTTCAAAACACATTTTTGCTTGTAATAACAGAAAATTACAAAAGGGCAAAGTTTATAAAGTAGCAAAGGAAGTCGATAAGGATATCCGATGGGAATATATAACAATATTTCATTGATTTTTCGGAGAAAAACATCTTTAAAGAAGGTGTTAACAACTGATGTTTATACGGAAGCATTTTGACATAACGTAACTAAAACGACAGTAAAATAGTGCATGTAGATCTTTGTCTAGTCGATGAATAATTTTTGTTTTGCAAAAGTTAGTGAAAGAATTGTATTGAAGCATGTGAGACCAGGTGCTGTTAAAACAGAAGACAAAAATCAGCTTTATATTTTTAACGCATGCAAATATGGAAAGCAGATATGAGAATGCTTTTAGAAATGGCAAACAACAACAACAACAGCAACAATAACAACAACAAAAAAAAAACAACACAAGTCTGTAAACTAGAATTTATGATTAATGAATCAGTAAAGAATGTTCGTGTAAGTAAATCAGGAACAATTTGAAAACTTTCAGACCAGCTGGATTGTTGCTGAAAGATGTGTTTTAACACTCGACAACAGATTATAATTAATGTTCTTGATTTTTGCTGGGTACAAGAGGAGGAAATGTAACAGGAGAAGATGCAGTATCTTATAAAAAAAACAAGGAATTCAAAAACAATAAAATATCAACACCGAGAATTGTAGCGACGATAATGAATAGTAAAAAAAGATGTTCGATGCAAAATTAAATATTAGGAATTGAGCTGTTATTTTTTTCTAAATGCGACGTATACACTTTCTTAAGATTTTTTAACAAAGTTATTTCCTCAGATTCTTTTATGAATTTTTCATGAAAATATACAAATGTTATGTTATTCAACTAGAAATAAAAAAGGATTTTGACCATTTTCTGATGAAAATATTTAAATCCTGTTTAATTTTAAATAACATTGCTTATAAAATGTTACCGAAAATTCTATGTAATTTCATAAATTGCTCGATAATGGCACTTTCCAGCTTTCTTTATTGGTAAAGTACAAATTCTTACGATATAGATGTTTCCATTTTAGAAATAACGTAAGATTCTCAATAGCGACTTATTTTTATCTTCCGTAATTCAAGATTTTGAATGAATAAAAATAACATTAACACCTCATTAAATTATTATTCACTTGTAAATTAGGCTGGAAATAGATGTGTTTCCTACAATAGATCACATTAAGTATATTTCTCAAATTGAAATTTTGCTATTGTATAGCATTTTCTCAGGATTTTAATAGCACATATAAACTATGATATCATTCAAATATTGTCAATTCATCCATAGTGAATAAACTCTTATTAATTAGGATTTTTTTCTCCCTTTGATTGCTTGGTCAGTTTGATCAAAGCCCATTATTGCTTTTGAAGTTATTTAATGACGAAGTCAACCCCACATGAATTCAAGTAATTAATGACTATCATTTGTAAAAAGAACTTCAAGAATTAATCCATAGTGCTAATGATTTATATACAATCGTATGGTTTCACGTAATTATACCCAGGATTACGGCCGCAAAAAAAAAAAAAAAAAGAAAAAAAACGGAAAGAAAAAACCCAAAACAAAACATAAATCTATAGAATGCATATCATCATCATCATCATCATCATATCGCGCTGGTAGCACGGATATCCCTGGCCCTCTCTCGCCACTCCTCCTTATCGTTCATCGCCCTAGGTAGGTCTTCAGGACAACATCCCGTATCCTCACATAGCTGCTGAATGTATGTTCGTGCTGGTCGTCCTGCTTTTGCACGGCGATGTGTGGGGGTCCATAAGAGTACATCTCTTATGAGTTCGTCCCTGTTTCTCCAGCAGTGTCCTGCATGTCTGGTTCGTCTAACATGAATAGTTTTCGTGATAGGGGGCAGGTGGCCGTACAGTTGGTGTCTTGTGGGGTGTTGCCGCCAGGACTTGTTCAAGATTGCACGTAGCATTCTTGTGTAATTGCCGTCTAGCTTCTTCTCCAGCCGTTTTGTTAGCGTCCATGTAGTGCAGCCATACAGCAGTATCGGTGTGACCGCTGCCTGGAAGAAACTGCGTTTCATTTTATCGGTTAGGTCAGATTTCCATATAATCGATAGCCTATTGATAGCTGTCCGTGCTTTCGTTAACCTCGTTTCGATGTCCTTTTCGGTTGATTCGACGCTGCTTCCTAGGTAAGTGAATGCATATAATCACATATTTCTCTATCGTTCATTGGGTGAAGACATGGAGAAGAATTGTTCGAAACCTAAAGTAAACTTAAGACATCATCTATCATATAATAAGCGAATGCAATAAAATTAGCCGAGAAGGAATATAAGACTAGACACGACTGAGTGTTCAAGGTGATCCACAGGGATATATGCAAGAAACTGAAATTTGACCATACGAACAAATGGTATATACACAACCCTGCATCTTACCTATCGAATGACACACATAAACTACAATGAGACTTTGACATAAAAACAGATCACCTAATCTCGGCCAGAAGACCAGACCTTATAATGATCAGCAAAAAAAAAAAAAAAAAAAGAGAACTTGCAAAATTGTCGACTTTGCTGTACCGGGTGACCACAGAATAAAACTGAAAGAACGTGAAAAAAAGGATAAGTACGTCGAATCTGCAAGAGAATTGAAAAAAAAAACTATGGAATATGAAGGTGACAATTATACTAATTGTGACTGGTGCTTTTGGCACAGTAGCTAAAGGAGTATTAAAGGACCTGGAGGACTTGGAATTTGGGTGGGGGCAGTGGAGAACATGTAAACTACAGCATTAATGAGAATGGTCAGAATACTGAGAAGAGTCCTGGAGACTTGAAGAGACTTTCTGTCATTCAAACTCCAGTAAGAAACCATCAGCTACAACTGATGTGAAAAACCCTCAATGAGTAAATATGATAATAATATACCAAACTGGAAAACTCCAGGCATTGATGGCATACACGTATGTTGGTTAAAAATACACATCCATCCAACACAGACTGGCTACCTAAATAAATAGATGTCTAAAAGAAGCAGATAAACCTGAATACATGACCAAGGGTAAGCCCACTCTGATCAAGAAAGACCCCCAAAAAAGAGCTGCCCCAAATAACTATAGACTCATAACGTACCTACCAATGATGTGGAAAATACTGACGGTACAAATCAGGGAGGAGATTTACGATTCGATAATAAGCCGCAGGCTGTTCCTTGAGGAACACAAAGGATGTTGCAAGGGAACGAGAGCAACAAGACAACTATATATAGATTAAAACATCCTCCATACGAGTGAATAAAGACGGAAAAATCTGATGATAGCCTGGTTTGACAACAAAAAAGCTTACGACATGCTTCCCCAGAGCTGGATAATACACTGCCTAAAATGTACAAGCTATCCAACGAATCATTGAATTTATCGAGAAAATCATGGAAATATGGAGGGTGGAATTGTCAGCAGGAAGAAAAATCTTAGCTGAGGTTAAAATCCAGGAAGGGATCTTCCAAGGAGATGCACTATCACCAGTCATTTGGCAGTCATTTGTTTGCACATACTTATATAGTTTCATGTGCCGAAAATAATTAGATATTCCTATTTAACCTACATGGGGCCCTAACAGGTACAAACACTCCGGGTCAGTGTGTACATGGAAGTAATGGTAATGAAGGGGTTCTCCAAGTTCCTCAAATCTCTAAGACAGGAACCTCAACATCAGATACAATTAAGAGTCATACCAAGGAAACTGATTGGTATGGGGTCTTCTCAGTGTAGATATTCAGTTGGTGTTTTCTTAGGATGAAAACATTTTGGAATAATGCGAGGATCATTAAATAAGTTTCCAGACTTTTTCGTGTGGGCACTTTTATTGATAGTACACACATGAAACTTTAGTTCCCTTTGAAGTAATCTCCTCCGGCTGCAATGCACTTGTTGGAACGTTCCAACAACTTCTGGAAAGCCTCATGGAAGTCCTCGTGTGTGAGCGTGTCAATGACCTTCCTCACAGCTTCTTTCATCTCCTCAATTGTCACATAACGACAGCCTCTGAGCTTAGGGAATAACCGAAAGTCACAGGGAGCAAGGTCTCGACTATAGGAAGGCTGGGGAACTGTCTTGATGCCATCTTGGTCAAATAGTCTGTGACAAGGATGGAGTTATGGACTGGTGCATTGTCTTGGTGGAAATGCCACGGACCCGATTTGAAGAGTGCTGGCCTATTTCGACGGAATCTCTTCCTGAACTCCCTTAAAACCTCAACATAGTAACCCTAACCCTAACCGTCTGGCCAATCAACTCTGGTGTATTGACTTTCTTACTCCTCCCACACCTCTCATCATCACTCACAGACTCCCTGCCTTCCTTGAATCTCTTAATGTCACTCAAAAACTGATGCTCGATACATGCAAGATGCTCCAAAAGCAGTCTAAAGCATTTCATACGTTTCTGTGGCATTTTTTCCAAGTTTAAAACAGAATTTTATTGCATATCGTTCTTCTAAAGTGTCCTCAAATCTAGATTGCATTTTTGAAATTCACCAGCTGTGACAATCAGGCTTTAGTAGGGTGTATTCCAATTCCTGCTGTAGCTGTTCATTTGAACTTGAAATCATTAAGATTGATCAGTCATCTCATAAGATGTATAGCAATAACATAGTGAATTTTCAAGAGTCTACGACAATTCTAAATGCCTGTACAAAAATGTCTGGAAACTTATTGAATGCACCACGTATATGAAGGCATATGAAATCATATAATAAAAAAAGCAAGATGGATTGAAAATATAAAACACTTATGAAAATAATGAATCCCGAATGTACGATGATATTGCAATAGAAGAGATTATAGATAAACTTAAACGCATAAATTAATAGAAATCCCCTGGAATATAAAATAACAAACTTTTGGCTTCTCTGCATATCATCCACGAATCAACCGTCATCATCATCATCCTCATGTCGCGCCGCTAACACAGATTCCCCTGTCCCTCTCTCGCCCCCGTCTCTACCGTCCATCGCTCTCGGTAGGTCTTCCAATAAAGAAACCTATTTCAGAAATCATTAAAGATTCGGAAAAGATTCCTGATTTGCTCACAGAAAGAGTAACGTATCTACTAGCACAAAGAAAGACAACCAAAATACCACCAATCCATCGTAGCTACACCATAGAAATAGTAAATAAATAAATAGCATCGATTCTAACAGAGAAAATAGTCAAAGTCATAGAATAAAAATGATGCAAAAAAAAAGGGATCATATGGCTACAAAGACAGCTTATCCTAAACTCGATGATTAGAGTGAATTGTGGATAAAAACCGAAAAATCTGAATATGGATTCGATTGACAGCGGACCCCACGAAAATATTTTAAAAGATCCAAGTATCCGGCTACAAAATGTATCAGCCAAGAGCAGATATAGAACGTCTGTACATCGACAGAGAAAATTGTAGAATATACTTCATCCAACAAGCATTGACACATAGAACAACTACAATATAATTAAAGATACTTAAACATTACAATCGATTAGATGCTACTGTTAGAAAACGCATGCAAGAAGCAAAATGAAACATATTCTTTCGAAAAAACAATAGTTTTGGTTAACAAACCAACACAGAAAAAATAAACATAAAAGATAAAGCAATAAAGGTAACAAAAAATAAAAAATAAACAAAAGCACGTAGACGAAGTGAATTAAAAGACACGTGGGAAGAAAAACCACTACATTGATAATAAGCGCTAAAAATTAGGAATGCCGATATCAGTTTAGTAAAACTTAATGTACTGCTGAAAAGTGCTGGACTAACTGTAGAAACAGAGCAGTTGATGATAGCAATACAGGACTAAAGACAACCAACTAAAAACTATCAAGCAAATATAAAAAAAAACGGATCAGACACCAAATGTAGTCAGTGCTAACAAAAAACTGAAATAATTGATAACTTAGTTTCGGGTTACCAAATCCAAACATCAATAGAATTCAAAGAAAGGCATGATAAAATAGAACTTTATTGTCATTGGAAAGTATGTTGGTACTCTAAAAGTAAAGTAAAGTTGGCTACCGTAGTCGAGTGTGTCGTAGGAAATAGACACGGCGATATGAGTTCAAATCCTGGACGAGGCTGATTGCATTTCACATTGCGCTAATACCCTTGGGAAAGGTATGAATCCAATTATTCTCCCTCCAGCTATGGGTAAATAGTAGGACAGACTGAGTTCTTCAGCCTTGGTAAGGCAACAAGTCTAGGAGAAGGAATACTCTGAATTCAAACCTGTTAAACTCCGCTTAAAAATTAACCTTGTGTCATATTGATATTCGTCGATATTCGCTGAAATTTGCCTACTTATATATATATATATATATATATATATATATATATATATATATTCTTAAAAAATTCCTTACAAACAAACTGAACTTTAGTCTTTAAAAAGGTTAAATTTCATAAGTAGTAACCAAGTAAATTAACATAAGTAAACAAAAAGAAAAGAAAGCGAAAAAAGTGAATTACTGTAATTCTACAACCAGTGTTATGTCACTATTTGTCTGTTTCTCTTTCCTTTCCACACCTCATATGACTAATGTTTTTGAAAAAGTTTCAAACCAATGGTGATATATATATATATATATATATATATATATATATATATATATATATATATATAGATATAAACAAATCTGTCTTTTAAGAAATGTAAAATCGTAGAAATTATATAATAACAGAATCCTCAAAAATATCTAGTGGGCAGGTTTCTAGACATTAGTATCAATCATAAGCAAAACTCATGTGTCATTTTTGAGCTTTCTTAAGGCATTATTTTGTAAACCTTAAAACTCAGTAAGAAAATGACCGCTCAAAGTTAACTAAGTAAAAACTTTGTATTTTTAAACCAAATTTTCTTGTGTGAGAGTGTAGCCCTCTTAAGTGACATCATTTTTAAAAGAGTACCAGGTCATATTTATGGCAAGAGAAAAGATATTAATCAACCCCTGTGTCTGGTAAATACTCATTAGCCTACCCATGAAAAATGACTTATCCAAATCCAAATCCAATTCATTGTGGGACCCAGGCATGTCATGATCGGCTCCTTTAGACATCTTGTTGGCATACAGCGAATAATGGCAGTTCTTATTTCAGGTATACAAACAAAAAACAAAGCAGCAATGCATCCGAAAAAACATCATAGTAAAAAATGGCCAAGAGAAGATGAAAAAAAGGTAATCGATTGTTATTTAAAAGCAATCTTACAGATAGAGGATTTAGGAAACTGATGATGGAGACCTGAAGAGAATCGACTAAACTCAAGGACATGCTGACCAAGGCAGGTTAAATTTACATATAAGTTGGTTGTCCGAATATGAGGTACTAGAATTATGTTGACAGCTAAATCGTGAAGAACATGCTCAAAGAGAGATCACTATAGAACTAGAACACAAAATATTGACCACAAAATCTCTACTGAATCCAGAAACACATCATCAGTGAACAGAAGACTTCATCACTACTCCTATGAAATCAAGACTGGAAAAAGTCAAGTTAGAGACCGAAAAATAATTAAAGTATTGCAACATATCCCAACTTATATTTATTTACCAACCCCCTCCGCTCGGGCAGGATATGACACAAGGTCAATTTTTAAGCGGGGTTTAACATGTTTTAATTCTCCAAGACTAGTTGCTTTACAAAGGCTGAAGAACCCAGTCTGTCCTACTATTTACCCATAGCTGGAGGGAATATAATTTGATTCATACCTTTCCCAAGGGTATTAGTGCTCTGTGAAATGCAATCAGTCTCTTGTAGGATTTGAAGTCGTGTCGCCGTGTCCATTTCCTTCTACTAGAACCATTAAACCACGGGCACCTCATATCCCAACTGATAATATCACCAAACTGAACGAGTTCATCAATGCGGGAGCAAAATAAGTCAGTAATACAATCAGAATCCACAAAACTGCAGCAACAAGTGAAACTACAAAGGAATGTCAAAGAGAAAATCAACAGAAAGAAAAAATAAACAAAAAGAAAACTATTGACAAGTTTGACAAGACAACTGGAAAAAATAACTAAAAAGATAATAGTAAAAGAAGGAAGACTCAAAAGGTATCCGGACAGGGTCAAGCGATATAAACAAATCAAAACATAGCCAAATTATCAAAAGATAATTCTCCCAACGGCAAAGTGAAGAGTGCACAGACAGATCAGTAATGGGAAGCAAAAAACAAAACAAAAAAAAAAAAAAAAGAGAATTTTGGATTAAAATATGGTGAAGGAAAGAACTTAATAAAAATGCCGAATGAATTAATAACTTGAAAAAAACATTTCGAAAAACTCGAAGAAGGTTCCGAGATGAAAATACATCAGCACTTGTTAAGCGCAACAATCAGGAAAATGTCAAATTGGAAAACGCCAGGTTATGATGTCATACAGAGATTCTGTTTAAAAAAAAACTTTGGGTCCATCTACAAGAGATTATCCCTGTAAATGAGTATATGCCTAAAGAAGCAAGCATACCTGAAAGGATTACAAAAAAGAAAACTACCCTGATCCAAAGAACTCCAAAAAAGAGACCATATATATCGACTGACAACGTGTTTAACTATGATTTAGAAAATATTTACCGCATTGATAAGAAAAGAAATCAATTGTTCAATTATATAAGAAGGGCATTTTTTTAGGAAGAACAAACAGGATGCCGCTGGTGAACAAGCGGAAAATAACAGCCTACAATATGTGCATCAGCACATCCTCAAAGAATCCAAAACGATGCGGAAAATGTATCCATGACATGGATTGACAACAAATAGGCCTATGATATGGGTTCTGCAAACGTTGATATTAGAATGCTTGAAAATTAAAAAAAAAGATTCAACAAAATCAGTAATTTCATCACCAAAGCCAGGGAAAATTGGAGGGTAGAATTAATAACGGGAGATCAACCCTAGGTAAAAATCAAAAGTGGCATCTTCAATGGAGATTCCCTCATGCAACTACCATTCGTTACAGCAATGATGACACTCATCCGCGTACATTGAAATTTACAGTAGGGTGACGACAAAAGTTCAAAATCACAAGAAAAATACCGACACAAACGAAAGAATATAAAGTCAGCAAAGAAAAAATGGAATTTGGCATTGAAAAATGGAACCATGTTGAAAAGGAATAATGGTGAAACAGAATCGGTGGAGGGTAAAAAACAACCAAATGAAGAATATATTAGGACACTTTGAGAAAAGGAAGTCATGAAATATTTTGGAAAACTGGAAGCTGACTTGGTCTAAGAAACAGGGCTGAAGTAAAAAAAATAAAGAGTACCAAAGATAAACGAGAAAGTTTCTCTAAACCCAGCAGCAAAGAGATAAACACCTGGATAGTTTCCCTAGTTAGATAGTCTTGACTCTTCTTAAAATGAACCAGGGAGAATCACGGACAAATGGACGAAAGGAAAAAAGACATTGATGACTATAAAAAATACCTTTCATCCACGAGATTATATTGACTGTATGCGTCGAGAAAAGAAGAAAGTGGATTCGCTTGCACTGATCATTACGTAGATACAAAACCTCGACGAATATATTCAGAGGAGCAAAGAGAGATTAATTTCAACAGCCAATTGTAGTTGTGGCAACATAAGCATAGATGAAAAAAAACATGGAAGCCGAAATGGGAAGATAAAAACGAATGAATATTTAAACGACAAACTAGCGAGATTGCATCCGAGAGGATGTGCATATGGCAACAAAAGGTAAATCTCAAAAGATAAACTGAAGCCCTTTTAATAACAACACAAAACAACGCCTTAAAGACCAATAATATCAAAGACCAAATCGATGATACGCTACAGAATAGCAAATGTTTCTAATACAGAGAAAGAGATGAAATGATTAATTACATTATAAGCGAATGCAGTAAACTAATACAGAAATAGCATGGGACTAGACACAACAGGGTGGGGAAGGTGATCTATTGGTAAATGAGCAAGAGATTGAAATCTGATCATTATACCCCCTATAGTATATGCACAAACCAGAATCCGTCGTCGAAAATTTGAAGCATAAAATTGTCTGGGAATTTGAAATACAAACGAGTCACATAATCTCGGCTAGAAGATCAGACCTTGTGCTTATTAACAAAAAAGAGATTACTTCTCAAATGGATTTTGTCGTGCCTGCGGACCACTGTTGTATACCGTGATGAGATCAATCACAACCGTAATTCAATTCATTTATAATTACAGGCGGACACTGTCGTTTGAGATACAAACGGGTTTATTAACTTCTGGTTTCAGTCCAAGGCGACACGAGGAGAGAGACACAATTCTTAAAAGTCTGTGCTAACCATACTATACTGACTCCACCCCAACGCGCGGCACATCTTGTCATGTCTAAGATCTCTATCGGTAGAGGTCCGAAAAACCCAACAATATCTTTCAACGGTCAAAATTCAACTCTTGCCTCAATGGTCCAATCTCAACAGACCTTTTTCAAAATCTTCAATTATAAAGTTCATCTCTTCCTGGTCATGGCGTCATCCACACTCCAGCCTCATTTCCTGTCTGGGGTTTATTATGACAAATGGTGAGTGTCATATCCTTAGCACGCGAGCGTAAAACTGCACCAACTGACTATGCACCTGGACTCTTAACCCGAATATTTCAAAGCCCTACCAAATTGAATCATAAAATATGATTAACGAAAATGATTACTATAAAAAAATCCTTCCTTAATTATATAACACCACATATTGAAAATAAAAGAAAATAAAACAATAGATATATGCCTTGTTAACGAACTCAGAATGCTGTAGTATGTGGGGTTGTCGGTGATAGCAGTTCTAGTTAGTATACTTGGAATGGTCTCCAAAGGCTTGGAAGAAAAAAAAATGAAAATTTGAGGAAGAATAAAGACTATTCAGACTACAGCACGGTTGAAATTGGCAAGAATACTGAGAAGAGTCCTGGAAACATGAGGAGATTTGCTGCCATTCAGACTCCAGAGAAAGTCCATCAGCCAATGCCTGCGTGAAAATCTCACATCATAATAAAATTTATAAGTTGAATTTCATACTGGTTAACGAAATTATTCGTATTTAATTATGATATTTATTTGTTCATACATCGATGTATGGTTTCAGATATTCCTATGTAATACAGATAATTTGAACACGGTTATATGGTTTCAACCGGCCATTGGCCTAATGAGTTATGTGTTCGCCAATAGTCCAGGAGACCGGTGTTCAATCCCAGGTCATCATACCACAGACTCAAAAAATGGTAATTGATGCTGCCTTGCTTAACACTCAGCACTATCAAGTAATGATCAAGCGTAAAATAGATCAATCCAGGGAATGGAGCAACGCCCTCCCCTTCACCTCAGTGTAGTAGCTTCGGATCACCCTCAAGTATGCTCACAAACTTTATATGGTTTCATGTCTCTTATCTAATACAAATGATTTTTCTTCAGATATTTTTGATAAACAAATTGAACTCTAATAGATACTTCTAGTCTGATTCAGAGTAGACCAGAAGTAATGGCAATAAATTCCACACTACTGGAGCCTCATCATCGGATTCAGTACAGTTTTATATGCAGGATACCGTTTGTGGTAAGTGGTCTTTATCTCTGAAAAATATGCAGTCTGCTTATTCTTGGACCCTCCAACTGGGTTCTTTATTTTGAGATAGATTCAGAATCATCATGAAAATTGATTCAATATTCTTGAAAAATTCCTTCATATTTCTTAAAATGATGATAATTGTTGAATTCCTCGAAGTATAATGACTGTCATCACAGTCATTATAATTTTTTAGGGGAATTCTGTTCTTTAGTGCCAGATGAAAGGTAATATTCTTTCAGATGTCAAAGAACCGTAAGGAATCGGAAAACATCCAACAACGAATCAATAACGGCAACTTCCAGCCTACATGGAAATGCCACTAACACACAGTTGTTGAAAGGCACTTTTCTGAAAGACCTCTGAAATCCTATACTCATCTCCTTTCTCTCTAAATGCCAGATTCCTGGGTTTTTGCTCTAATCATTTCCAGAAATTCTTTTAAATCTTCAAAGGATTAAATAATTTGAAATTTTTTCTTCCAGTGTTATACATTTAAAGCATTAAAGGTAAATTAAAAACAAATTTTAACCAATAAAAACGGATGCATGAAGGCTGGAGTATACTACTACTACTACTACTACTACTACTACTAGTAGTAGTAGTAGTAGTAGTAGTAGTAATTCTAGTACTTGTACTCTGGATTTTTAATCATTTTTTAGGTCTACAGCAAAGAGTAAGTCAAATTTTGGAGGAGCATTTAGAATAATGGTTATCGACATACTAGATAAATTTGTCGACTTGAGTTCAAATCTGAGTCAGTTTGCGTTTCATATAAATCATTCATGAAAATGCTTGAATCTATATGTGCCCCCACTCCGGTGATAAGTGAACAGTAGGGTAGACTATGTTCGTTAGTCTTGGTTAACCAGCTGGTCTAGGAAAAGAAAAACACTGAATTTACACCAGCTTTACTCCTTTTTAAAATTAACATTGTGTTACAAGTCCGTGACGGTTAGTTTAAGTAAATACATACAAAAACTAAGGGTTCCTCGAATTAGCAGATATTTATTTGTGATTTCAATTTTTACTGGGTGCCTCATCCTTATAACTTTGTGTTTAAACTAAGCAAAACATAGTAAATAACAACTACTAGAGATAATGAAAATCAAACGTTTCTGGTGTAGAAAAAAAAATTAGTTTGTTGACTAAAACTATATATTGTCCTATATGAAAGTCTATTGTGTTATATGAAAGTAACGAGCTGCAGCAGGCATTGGCCTCCATGTCAATGCGCACAAAACTGAATATGTGTCACAACCAAACGGGCAACATTACCACACTAGACGGAGCCTCTCTGAGGCTAGTCGACAAATTCACCTACCTAGGAAGTAGCATCTCATCAACAGAAAATGACATAGACACACGACTGACGAAAGCATGGACGGCTATAGATAGGCTCTCAATCATATGGAAATCAGACCTGACCGATGAAATGAAGGGCAGTTTCTTCCAGGCAGCGGTTGTATCGATACTGCTATATGTATGCACTACATGGACGCTAACTAAACGGCTGGAGAAGAAACTTGACGGCAACTACACAAGAATGTTGAGAGCAATATTGAACAAGTCCTGGCTACAACACCCCTCGAGATGCCAACTGTACGGCCACTTGCCTCCCATCACGAAAACTATACAGGTTAGACGAGCCAGACACGCCGGACACTGCTGGAGAAGCAAGGACGAGCTCGTAAGTGACGTACTCCAATGGACCCCCACATATGGCCAAGCAAAAGCAGGACGACCAGCCCGAACTTACATACAGCAGCAATGTGAGGACACAGGATGTAACCCAGAAGACCTGCCGGAGGCGATGAATGATAGGGAGAAGTGGCGAGAGATGGTCAAGGATATCCCTGCTGGCGGCACGACATAATGATGGTGATGATATAATGCTATATAGAGGTATAGTCCTATATGAAGGTATATTGTCCCATGTAAAAGTATATTGTCCTATCTATTCTTAAAGCGTTTTTTCTGACATATTGTAAAATACATTCTAAGAAGGAATCGATATTTTTTATAAATTTCAATTTAGTGAATTTAAAATATTGACTCTTACTCGGAATATGATTAAAAAATAGCATTTACAAGCCAGGCGCATTCCTTCTCTGGAAGATCTACAGAAATTACTAGATTAAAACGACGGAGAAGTTGTATAAACTCTGACATTTAGAACCATCATGTCACATCATCCTTTGGGATATATCCATTCACAACAAAGAGATTAAATTCAGAAGCCTGAAATACTTGTCAAATACAGAGAATAAAATTGGCGTATGCTTTTCAGCTAAGCGAAAACATTCAAAAGAAACGTCTCCGTTAAAATTACATTGCATCTATATTAGTTGAATGATCGGCGTCCACAGAATTGCGAGTACAAAGTTCGAAATCACACCAGTGATGATAGGAGGACAAGGACTCATGTCAAAGAAAATGGAAATGTCCACCAATCCTATCCCAGAGAGAATCATCATCTATACTTTAGTGAATCAACAGTTTTCTTCTGTCCCCAGTTTCTAAGCTTCCCTCTTGTATAGATTGCTTTACAATAAAGACTGCTGAGATAATTGTTTCTTTGATTAAAGTTCTGCTGCAAAGGTTGCTTTTCAGATCTTCTCAGGAACGTCTTGTTTACTGCTTCTTTCAATTTTCTTTGTTTGATAGTTTGTTATTCGAGAATTCTCAGCTAATCTTAGTTTTCATTCGCTAAGTGCATTTCGCTCTGTTTATCTTTATATAGTTCTATTTCCTTCGTTGTATTTTCCCCCATAATTCGCTATTAATATTGTACATTTCTCCATACCAAATTTCACCATAATATCTTGGATGAAGATTATAACCGTTTATATTAAGGTTTCCATTTCCTTTTTAGTTTTGGCAAACATATTACATCGTCTATGAACATAAGTTGGCTAAGATTCTTTTGCAATTATTTTGAATTTTTATGCTTCATTGCATTTTCTTTGAATATAATTTGGTGGCAACATTAGCAGAGCGAAAAGAAGTGGAGATTGTGAATCACTGTGGACGATATCGCTTTCTATTTTTAAATCTGCGCTTAATTCTAATCTCATTTTCAGCTGATTTAATCATGAAGTTAACTTTAGGCTTAAAAATTTTAACCCTTTTTAGAAATTCTATAATCTATTGTCATGGGATCATATCACAAACCTTTCTTTTGTTTTGATATTTGTATAACAAATCATTAGTCCCTCTAATTTCTTAGCAGAATCGTTTCTGTTCTTTGAAAAGTTCATTGTGTCACTTTTTTCACTTTTCTGTGAACTTAGGTATTTAACTTCATCTGTAGACACATTATCAATTTGCTGTAGTTCCTTCTGTTATCTTTCGTCATCAGAGTATTTTCTCTTTCGATATCTATTCGGTAAAGCTTACTACTTGTAATTTTTCGCAAAGTTGATGTGCTAATCAATGGAAAAGTAAATATTTTGAATACGATACTTTGTCCTGATGTTTTCCAAACTGCAATTTTTTGTGCTCTTCGGATATATTTCTGTTTCTGATCTTTCTTCATTTCCTAAATTTAATTCTTCATATTGCTAAACCATTCAATCCTATTTTATTCTTGTCCCGCATCTCAAAATTTTCACTCTGGGAAGTACCCGGGGTTTAGTGGCAAATTTGATGGATTGTGATATCTTTTTCTTTAAAATTCCAACTTTCAAAATAAGTTTTAAAAATAAGCGCGTTTTGTTTCTGTCTTTTTATTCGTTTCTTTGTCTATTACTTCTATTTTTTCTTCTGTTTTTACCCTTTCTTTCTTTTGAATCCTTTCATTCCTTCTCCTATTCTTTCTTTATTCCGCATTTCTTCCTTCTTTTCTTTCTACCGTCCTTTTTTCCCTCTTTTACTCCCTCTGTTCTTTCATATGACCTTCTATTCCTTCCTTCCTTCCTTTCGTCCTTCCTTCATTGCTTTATTTCTTTCTTGCGTCTTTTTTTCCTTACTTACTTTTTTCTTCTGACTATCATTTCTTCTTTCTTTCATTGTTTACTACATTCCATTAAAATGGACAAAAAGATAAATTTTTGATCGAACCAGGTGCACACACCTACCCTCCAAATATATATATATATATTGTCATTCATAGATAGACTGTTTCGTTCTATCTGAACTCTTGAGTGTGGCTAGACACGCAGGACGCTCGAAGCCGGGATCGAAACCCGCCCAACTTTATGTTAGATTAACTCTCAGACCTCTCGGCCACCAAGCGGACCACGATGGATCAGGGAATTTTTAAGGTATTTATTTTAGCAACAGCAGCAGCAGCCGTTTGTTTACATTTTTATACCCTATCGGCTACCAGAGTGCTCAATTGTTTCGAAGAGCTTTGCATTATGCGAGCGGCGACCGACAATTCCTTTGCCAGAGTGCTCAAAGACTGAGTGTCAATAAGTCTCTTTAAATGTTGGTCGTTCCCCTCAGTATCAATGACTGTTTCTACTTTTCGGGTACTTCGTTGAGGAATTCATTTTATTATTGGCGTCATTTTGGTTTAATTCATTTGTAATCGAGTGACAACGATACGTTTCTAAATTTAAGCACTAACCTCATTCACCTATCCTCTCCAGTCAATTGTGTTGGATATGCAACGGAGATAAAAGGACCGTAAAAGTAATTGAGTTATAGACCATGACAGCAAAGTAGACATCTATTTAGACGAAATAGGGCAATAACAATTGCAACAGATCCTGATTTCCCTGCTCACTGATGATGTTCATATTGATATAACATTGAATCATATGTATGTACAAGTTCCCAACAAAAAAGAAAACTCTTTGTAACTGTCTATTTAGTGGAAAGTTTTAAAGATATTAAACTGGGAAAATTTTGTTCATGTTTAAAATTCTAGATCCTTTTTTTTAACTTTGCTAATACACTTGTGCCATAAAATTGAACCGAGCGAACCTCACTGAGGTTTACTTTTAAAAGTTATCTTTTGCTTTCGTTTTCTTTTCAAAAGTGTTGGACTATTTAAAAAAACTGCGATTTACAGGTCCACTGAAATTATTAAATTAAAATATATTAGATTATAGATTGTGTCACGTGATGTCCCACTGAGACGATAGAAATAAGATTAACACTATTCCCCGTGTTTGAATTAACAGTAGCAAGCCGTCAAAGAATGACCGTTAAGAAAGAATATGGGTCACAGGGGAGACCAAATGTTTATACTTGGTGACCTCACTCGGGTCGCCTAACACGGGAAGGTAGAAGCCAAACGATTGGCTGGGACCCTAAAACGGAAGTGGGGACTCCCTCCCGTCAGCGGAAATAGAAAATAAAAAAATTAATCGTTGGACAGGGTTCGTAGCGGGCAGATGAACCAACGCCAGTACTCCGGGTAGAAGAAGACAAAAAAACATCTCGGACACGAGGGACCCAAGTTCTTCAAGCCAGTGTTGAAAATAGCATAAAGTCTATTAGCCCGTAAAAGAAGAAAGTTTCTCCACGGAACTCCATCAAAGAAATAAGATAAGTACCCTTGGGACTGTTTCTCCTTATACCAAATTTTGTATACCCTCTCTCTCTCTCTCTCAGTTTGAAGGAAAACGAAGGAAAAGAAAAGAAGAAAAACATTTATGGACTGTTCATTTATTATATATTTGACACTTTGAAGGTGTATATAATTGTAGTAAAAGATTCATGTATTTTAATGTTCCCACGTGGTCGAAGTTGTTCCTTGCAGTTCTGCTACGAATTTGTGGTGTCACATTTCTTTTTCAGCTTCTGTTCGCCTTATGTTATCTTGCTTAAAATTGTCCTATAAATTCCTTTAAAATATCACACGGGAAACCGGAGTTGCCGACTACTACAATATAATATTATTACGTCTCAACCGAGACGTCCATATCTTCCATTGTCTAGGGGAGGAGGTCTAGTGGTCTTGGTGGGTGTGTGTATAATGTGAAATTTGGAACCCCCTGCCAGCGGCGGTCAGCCTGGCCATAAATTAATCCCCCACATAATATGCCAGTTCTTATATGCCTGAGAAAAACTCTGAACGAGGAATTATTCTACAAGGGATCAAGTGCCAACCTGCCCCGTCTTCACATGTGCGAAAATAAAACCCCGTTCTGGGATAAAAGTAAATCTTTCGCGTCACAATTGTATAAAGTATCAATGAGTCCACAAAGTTTGTTGTGCACAGAGAAATGCAAACATCAGATTTATATATATATATATATATATATATATTTAGGCTGCATTTTTTCGTTAATGCAAATTACATTAAACATAATAGACATTTTATGTCTACATATTTTCTTCTGGATCCGTTCGAATTCCCGTATTACTTTTATCGTATTCGGGGGGAATTGATTTATGTATTGTCCATAGTTGAATGTATCCCTAGTGCTTTCTGTCCGACTTTGGGCCATTTTTTTTCCTTCAGTAGTACATGTTAGGAGGAGTTTTCGAAGTATATTAGTGTTGGGAAATTTATAAACTTTCGTTACCACCAACTCCTTATCCTAATACAACTGTTGTTAGTGTTACTAAAAAACGCATGTACATTTATAAAAAAAAGTATATTCCACCGGTGGATTATATAAATTCACGGAAAACAAACAGCGTTTGTGATATTTGCTTTTAAGTTAGCCCTTGGGTTTAGGAATAAGTCAGTTATTAATTAGGATGTTTGTGTTGATGGCCCTAAGTCGGGCAGAAAGTACTAGGGATACATACAACTATGGACAATACATAAATCAATTCCCCACGAATACGATAAAAGTAATACGGGAATTCGAACGGATCCAGAAAATATGTAGACATAAAATGTCTATTATGTTTAATGAAATTTGCATATATATATATATATATATATATGTGTGTGTGTGTGTGAGTGTGTGTGCGCGCTCGCGTGTGTGTGTGTGTGTGTGTGTGTGTGTTGGTGTGTGGGTTAGCGTGCGATGATTGCCACATCTTGAGAGTTAATAGCCGTCCTTACCACAAAAATTACAACACAAACATCCTAATTAATAACTGACTCATTCCTAAACCCAAGGGCTAACTTAAAATCAAATATCACAAACGCGGTTTGTTTTCCGTACAGAATTTATATAATCCACCAGTGGAATATACTTTTTTATAAATGTACATGCGTTTTTTAGTAACACTAACAACAGTTGTATTAGGATGAAGAGTTGGTGGTAACGAAAGTTAATAGATTTCTTGATTTTTCATGTTACAATAGAAATGGACAGGGTTAACATATACAGTTTTTGATATGATTTCACTTTACCAATTATCAGAACTCTTAAAAAAGATTCACAGATTAATCAAACTTACATAGTGGATTCTTCCGTTCCTTGTGAATATTTCTCTTTCCGATTTCAGAAGGACCATTCTTAATGATTTGGTGCCAATTATTTCTATCTGATATTTTCCCTTCCAATTCTGTGACATTTATTTCCAAAGACATGAAGTGTTTTCTTTATACAATGTTTGTATTATTTTGTTAGTTTATGTTGAGAAAGTTTTTACGTTAACAAACCTACCATAGAATATGTGATTAGAGGGTTTTTATCATGGTTCTTGGAGACAAAGTGTCCTACCTAATGTATTTTATTCTTGATTTTCGAACATTCAGTGCAAAATCAGGTGAATCTCTATAATATTTCAGTATCAAGTAAAAGATTTTACCAGCATAGGATTTTTCTCAAATATATCACATGGAATTCATTGAATATTCCTCCTATGAGGTTTTCAAGACATATGTCTAATGAAAATTAATCTTTCTGAGATAAGTTATTCTTCTGTCAGACCAAACCCTTTTCTCCAACTTATAGCAGCTTTCTGAATTCGCCAAAGAATTAGAGGATATGAATCGCTATCCGCAAAGAGAAAAATGTGTGAATAACTCCCAAACTAATTCTGCTCACAAATTTATCTGGCTCAACGTACGATCATCTAGAAGTTGGAATAAAAATATAGTTAGGTTTCTTGAAACTTACAGTCAAGCCACATTTCATACAAGCAACAGAAGACCTATCGATGATATCCTGCTTATCGTTCATGGAGGTGCCCGTGGTGTAGTCGTTATCGTTGTAGGAAATGGACACGGCGATATGAGTTCAAATCCTGGACGAGACTGATTGCATTTCACATAGCACTAATACCTTTGGGGAAGGTATTAATCCAATTATTCTCCCTCCATGGGTAAATAGTAGGACAGACTAGGTTCTTCAGTCTTGGTGAGGCAACTAGTCTAGGAGAAGGAAAACTCTGAATTCAAACCTGTTAAACTCCGCTTAAAAATTGACCTTGTGTCATATCCTGCCCGAGCGGAGGGGTTGTTAAATAGTATCGTTCATGGAGTGATCCAGAAAGTCGGCAATATTAGCATATAGGAGTTCTCTTATAAGAGAACTCTTAGTTTTGGTTTACAATTAAAGCGATTACGATTAAAAACTCGTCCAGATATCCGAAATATGAAATTATACTCCCGACCACAGTCATGAAAAGCATCGACTATTATTATGATAAAAAATAAAGCCTATTGAGTTGCTGACTCCATTATCGTCCTCTATAACACCTGAAATCTCCTTATTGTGCATGTATATGTGTGTGCGCTCGAGCGTGTGTGTGTGTGTGTGCGTGAGTGTGTAATTTTGCGATTGGATAGTCTACCTGCCAACTTATCTTTGAAACACATTTTATTTTGACATACATTGATTTTTGTAAGTAACATATTGAGCCATAGTTCAAGAAATACCCAACCGCTTTCACAAGTGTATTATTTATTCACCTCAACAGTTTGACTAATTCGGTGAAGAAAACTAAAAGAAAGTTTTAGCTGTCATATTACCGCCGTCTGAAAGTCGATATGGATCTATCACTTCCTCTTCTATAATCCTACGACAAAATACCACACCACTCCAAATTTTTGATAGCCCCCAACCGTAAGAACGGTTCCGGCCAGTCTCCAACAAGATTTTATCGCATATATCTGTCGTATTAAGTGTAGCAATGAAGTTGTTTTGAAAAGAAGGATTTCAAAACG
Source organism: Sepioteuthis lessoniana (assembly GCA_963585895.1). Lineage (NCBI taxonomy): Eukaryota > Metazoa > Mollusca > Cephalopoda > Myopsida > Loliginidae > Sepioteuthis > Sepioteuthis lessoniana. The sequence continues at coordinate 11,233 of CAUZXS010000309.1, read as the reverse complement.
GACCTTCATAGAAATTCATTCATTTCATTGAATTTTTCTTTGTGTATATATTTTAAAGGAAGTGTGGGATATCGCTAGGACCCGACGTCTTTTACTTTTCACTACCGGCTCGATTTTAATGTTTTGGAATTTAATTGTTTAACAAAATAACTATTCCTTACGAATAATATTATTTTCTTTTCTCTCGTTTATATCATACAATGAAGTACTATGTAAAACTAATAATCTGCATACGATTTTATGTAGCATCTACGATTCTTATCTTATTCTTATAAATAACTCTGTTGGCTTTATACATGTCGAATATGCTGACAGTTTCAAAACAGCTAAATGATGATTAGGCTCTTGTTCTCAAAAAATATTAATAACAATAGTAAAAAAAAAATTGTTAAAATCAATTAGTCACTCATTATAGTTTATACGCAATTATACCGTTGCACAAGACACTTAAAAGGTTGACATGTGCACTAGTCAAAATATTGTTTTTTTTTCAAGAATTAAACAAGAATACAAAAAAGTAAAAAAAAAAAAAAATCTAAGTTCAATATTTTCATCACCATCGCCAGCCTCAAACAACATGATCATGATATTGATCATCATCACCGATATGATTTCTGTCAATGTAATTACGATTATTGCTCTTTTTAAAATGTTATCATCATGGAATATATAATGCTTATATCTTATTTCAGATTTCGAACAGATCAAAACATTTTCATAGATAATTGAACATCGCTATTCAATTGGGATTAATCATTGATCTATTCTTCTTGCATTTCAAGGCTAACAAAAAAGATTCTGATCTGTATTGTCTTTTGCATGTATGGGAATGTTGTGTGCGTCATTTCAAAGTTGCTATATCCTTGTATTTAAACACACACACACACACACACACGCACGCACGCACACACACACACACACATACACACACACACACACACACACACACACACACACACTGAAGAGTTCTGATAGAATGAAACAGTCTGTCTGTGGATGACTATATATATATATATATATATATATATATATATATATATAAGTGTGTGTGTGTACGTGTATATATAGTGTTATGTGTTTTTGAATAAATGTGAGTTAGTCCGAAATATTAAAAATACACAGTTTCCTGAAAGAACAGAAACTATTTTCATACAATTATAATGGAAGAGTGACCTCAAAATTAGGGGGAACTATGTGGGAATATATACGAAACATATTCACGTTTTTAAACAT
>CAUZXS010000309.1:0-5000 GCA_963585895.1 Sepioteuthis lessoniana | reverse complement strand
CTTACTCACTGCTCTCTCTCTCTCAATATATATATATATATATATATATGTACACATACACATACACACACACACACACGTATATATACATATATATCATCATCATCATCATCATCATATCTTGCCGCTAGCACGGATATCCCTAACCCTCTCTCGCCACTTTTCCCAATCGTTCATCACCTCTGGCAGGTACTCAGGGCTACATCCCGTATCCTCACAGAGCTGTTGTGTGTATGTTCTAGCTGGTCGTCCTGCTTTTGCTCGGCCATATGTGCGGGTCCATAGGAGTACATCACTTATATGCTCATCTTTGCGTCTCCAGCAGTGTCCTGCATATCTGGTTCGTCTAACGTGGATAGTTTTAGTGATGGAAGGCAGGGGCCGTATAGTTGGTGCATTGTGGAGTTCTGCCGCCTTGACTTATTCAATATTGCTCGCAACATTCTTGTGTAATTGCCGTCTAGCTTCTTCTCCAGCCGTTTTGTAAGCGTCTAAGTGGTGCATCCATACAGCAGTATCCACACGGCCGCTGCCTGGAAGAAATTGCGTTTCATTTTATCGGTCAGGTCTGATTTCCATATGATCGATAGCTTATCGATAGCTGTCCATGCCTTCGTTAGCCGCATTTCGATGTCTTTTTCGGTTGATGAGACAATGCGTCCTAAGTAGGTGAATTTGTCAACCAGTTTCAGAGAGCTTCCATCTAGTGTGGAAATATCACCTGTTTGATTTAAGCACGTATATTCAGTTTTGTGTTCATTGACATAGAGGCCAATGCCTGCGGCGGCTCGTTCAAAACTATGCAGTAGTGTTTCGGCTTGGTTGGGCGTATTTGCCAGTATCGCTATGACATCGGCGTAGTCAGCGTCGGTAATTGTTTTTGCGGGGTACCTTCTGCTTCTTTTCTTTGTCAGCTCGAAGCCATTTTCTCTGATTATTATCGATCGATGTTCTAAGCACGTAGTCTCGGCAGATAATAAAGATGTATGGGGCTAGCGTGTCCCCTTGTTGTACTCCTGTTACAATGTCGAAGTATTCTGTGTCTCCATCCGGTGAACGTACTTTCACTTTTGTGTTTTTGGTAGGCTGTATGCTAGTAGGATTTGTTCCATCTTCTCTCTGTGAATAGAATCGAAGGCCTTGGTTAAGTTGACAAATAGTAATGTTGCCTGTAGGTTTTTTGCTCGTACGCCTTCAAGGATTCTATGGATGGTCAATATTCGTGAGGTCATGGATCTTTTTCTTCGGAAGCCATTTTGGTTTTTCCTAAGGATGTTGTCGATTTTGAGTTCTATGCAGTTTCATAGTAGGGCATTGTAAATTTTGGCTGCTATAGATGTAAGTGTTATAACTCGGAAGATCATGGCTAATCTGAGGTCACCCTTTTTAGGGAAGATAAGGATGCATCAAATTGAATAGATGACTTCTCGCCCAATGTGTTAGCATACAGTTCTGAATCTCTTCTAAAAGCTTAAAATGTTCACTGCTTTCCCCCACCCCATAGTAGTTTAGAAGAAAACAAAAATACAAAACAGCCTAAGTAAAAGTCCCAATGCCACCCCAAAAGGGGAAAAAAAAACAAGAACAAAAAACAAAAAAATAACCCCCAACAAACCCCACAAAATGACGAAATAACTAGTGTCCCCCTCCCCAAGTAGTAGACCTTCACAAATTATATATAAAATCATTAGTGAGTTAACGGTAGAGCAGAACTGAAGATGAAGAACTCGCTTGTGCCACCAGAAAAGCAGCTTCAATACTGGTTAGTATAATGTCTTTACGTCCCACTAATTTAAAATGCCGAAAATGTAAAAATTGTATGCTGTTTTATTCTTTGTAAAATACCGCTTGTACAGTGTATTTTAAATGTAAAGACAGTTTTCCGTAAATCCAAACTGACTATATGACTTCTGGACCAATGTGTTAGCATACACGGCGAAAGGTTCTGAAATTCTTCTAAGAGCTTAGAATGCCCACTGCTTTCCCCTACCCCATTATAGTCTAAAAAAAAGTTAAGTAAAGGATGTCCCCAATACAAAAAAACAAGTTAGGGCCAGTTTCAGAAGACAGGTGAACTAAACAAAAGAAACTCTTATAAATATACATCAGTCTTGGACTTCAACTTAGTTAAGACTTATGTGTAAAGGAACCTCCCCCTTTTTTTACGTACACATGGGAAGCAGCATGATGGACGTAAAGGTATGCAAATAAACCCTCTGATGGCCAAACGCAATGCCTAACCTTGTCCTGGACGTGTGAGACTTGCGACTTAACGCTCAGGATCGTCAGTTCGATCGGGGAACTACTGCTGCTCATCTATAAGAATGGCTTCTACAGATGAGAATAAAAACAGCCATCGAAAGATAACCATGACCCACACTCAAACCACATACATAAACCGCGGGTAAAAAAAGGGCGCGTCCTGCTGAGGTTGGAGCTCTGGCCTCAGTGTTCGAAAAATCAGCTACAGAGCTCAAACAACAAAAAACTACTAAAATGCAAACAAACAAAGCAAATAGCGACATTTAACGTTAGAACTTTAAATAGAATAGGTCAACTACTAGAACTGACTACATCAGCCGTAGAACATAAGATAGACATAATGTGCATACAAGAATACAGATACACGCACACCTAAGATAACAAAAGTCATGATACTGGCAACGGATGGATGCTAGCCACTGTATCAGCAAGGAAAAACTCTGTAATGCCACGGTAGGAGGGGTAGGAATGCTTATAGAACCAAGAGCGTTAAAAATGCTTTATAGCATCGAGAGAATACAACCTAGGATGACGGCTGCTACGTTTAATTGCAACCCCAGAGCAACAATCATCTCCTGCTACAGCCCTACCAATGTTAGTGAAGAAACTGAACTAGTCACCTTCTACGATGAGCTATCCTCTCTAGTGCGTAGCATTCCGAAACACAACCTGCTAGTCATTGGCGGAGATATGAATGCCCAAATCGGGAAAAACGGAAACAACAAATACAGCCTACACAACACATCAAATAGGAATGGACAGCATCTAACAGAATTCATGATAGAAAATAGATTAACATGCCTCAATACAAACCATCAAAAAGGGAGGGAAAATTATGGACCTACACATACGCGAACAATAGTAAAACACAGATAGACTACGTCTTTATAAACAAGAAATGGAAAAATAGCGCAATGAATTGCGAGGCATACTCCTCTTTCGAGGGTGTGTCCTCCGATCACTGAATAGTCACGGCAAAGATACGACTAAGCCTACGAAAAAACGGCACACTAACAGCAACCACCAAACACTATGACTGGGCCCTTCCTAACAATAGAGCTATTAGAGAAACATATGTATTAGAATTGAGAAACAGATTTGAGACACTACAAGAGAAGACAGAAAAAAAGTTCCCCAAATGACGAATATGAGAATTTCAGAGAAGTGTATTCCAACAAAACCTAGAACTAAATATGGAGTCCCATGGGAAACGTTAGTGGTTAGAGAAAAACGTGCACACGTGAAAACTGACTCCAAAAGCTATAGGAACAACCCAACAAACATAAATGCCATAAAACTAAAAAAGGCACAATATCAATTAACAGCCATATATATAAAAAAACAGACAGAATACATACAAAATCAGATAGATATGATTAGAGACTCAGTGGAAGATAGGCAATTTAGGATAGTCTGGCAAACAATAAACGAAGTGAGTAGAAGGAAGAGCACTACCAAAGCAAAATTAAGAGCTGAAAACCAACAAGAAAGAATTAAACTGTGGAAACATTTCGAAAATCTACTAGGAAACTCACCAAAAGTTACGCATGAACCAATCACCAGAATTATTAATAAGCAATTGGATATTAAACTAGGACCGTTTACGCAAGAAGAACTCGACTCGGTTAGGGTTAGGAAAGCTGCAAGGCTTGACGAGATTGCCCCTGAAGTATGGAAGACCAGACAATTCGACGACATACTGCTCCGACACTACAACGCAGTGTATGATCAAAATACGACTGACATATATATATATATATATATATATATATATATATATATATATATATATATATATATATATATAACGCAATATTTCTTTACGTAAAAATAAGTATATATTTCCAATATTTTCTTCGGATTTCTCACATTTCCAGTAGGAAATTATCTTTTACAATTGCCAAACCTTAAAACCATAAAAAATAACATATCGCTTATCCTAAATTGGCAAATAACTCATCAAATTTATGTCTTACGTTGAGCGAAAATAAATATGCGTACACATATTTTTAGACGAAATCTTTTTATGATCGTTGCTTAGTTTGTCTCTAACTATTTTCAAATACCAACTTTTTGCTAATGAATATTTTTGCTTTTTGGTTACTTTGAGTCATTTTATCTGGCATTCCATACTTTTGCATATGAATAATTCGAATCGTTCTACTTTGATCTACCCGCTGATTCTTAAAATAACATGATTACACAAAAACCAACCTTCAGTGAATTTCAACAAATTGCTCTCGGGACTTTCTTGTCGGTACTTAATCAAACTATTATCACTGAATACTAAAAGTTTAATAGAGAATGCACTGGAATGTCATACAGTCTTATTTGATATATACTTAGGATCTTATCTGGAGAATTTTATCTAATACCAGGCCATTGACCTATTGAGTAATATATATATATATATATATATATATATATATATATATATATATATATATATATATAATAGCCCTTATGGTAAGAAAAATCTCGATAGGTGATTTGAAGGTGAAAATATACTACGAATCACTGTCAAGGTGGACATATATACATATTGGGAAAAAAAAAGAAAAGGCCAACATTATCATACCAATTGAAAAAAATCAAAAGACATGCAATTGGTTGGTCAAAAGAAAAAAAAACACCGTTAGGACGCTACAATGCAGAAAGTGTTCAATACTAAGTATATATATATATATATATATATATATATATATATATATATAATATATATCAGTACTTGCAATGGG
>CAUZXS010000308.1:50000-53166 GCA_963585895.1 Sepioteuthis lessoniana | reverse complement strand
GGAAGATTAAAAGAGACTTGCTGTCACCTGGACTTTATTGAAAAATCCCCTATTAGGGTTGATATGAAAAACTCACAGAAGTAAATTGATAATACAAGAAGTGATGAAAAGATTTTTAAAAAATGAAAAAAATTTTTTATTTTTATTTCAAATAATATTGATAATAATAATAATCCGAGGAAATTTGCTGTCACTTTGTCTTCAGTAAATGACCACCTGCTAATGCTGGTGTAAAAACCCCATAAGGAGTAATATAATAATTAAAAGAAGGTGAAAAGAGGGATAAATATCTGGACCTTGTTAGTGAGCTGAAGAAGAGAATGACGGTGATGCCAATTGTAGTTGGTGCACTTGGAACGATCCCCAAAGGATTGGTAAAGAGACTGGAAGACTAAGAAATGAGAGGATAAGTAAAGATCATCCAAACTACAGCATTACTAAGATTGGCCAGAATACTGAGGAGAGTCCTAGAAAATAGAGGAGACTTGCTGTCACAGAAAATTCTGTGAAAGACTATCAGCTAACGTTGATGCGAAAAACTCTCAAAGGAGTAAAATAATATCGACTAGAATACTGAGAAGAGTCCTGGAGAGTTGAGGAGACTTGCTGTCACTCACACTCCAGTTAAAGACCATCAACTAACGCTGACGTGAAAAACTCTCAAAGAGTAATAATGAAAATAGAATTTAGCCACGTAAATAGATATCCGTCAGCTTGAAAGTTGGAAAAATATCTGAATTTTACCGAAAAACTGAAATTTCTTTGTTTCCTGAAGTTGATAGTTTTATCCATCATTATAGGCAAACTTGGAAGAGGCAAAAATGACATAACAAAGGGGTTGAAAGAATTGAAAGTCCATGCGAGTAACGAAATCTTTCATAACTGTATTTCTAAAATCAGAAATAGGACAAAGGAGATGGCAGCAAAATTGAGGAGTCTTGCTATCACTTGGTCTGGCACAAAATTTCAATGAGTACAAATAATAATAATAATAATTATAATAATGGCAGTTATATTTAGTTTGATAGTAAAGATTTCAGGCCACACTTGAAGTTTAGGGTTATGGTTTATTGACAAATACGAACTAATTACATGAATAATTGTTACAATTGAATGCTGTCTATTTAGGCTTCGTACAAACAACGGTATAATTTGGATCAAAATAAACTAGATAGATAACGAACCGTCTCAGATACATAGATTGATAGATCGATAGATAGATATGAACTGATTGTGATAGATAGATAGATAGATAGATATGAAATTACTTCCATAGATAGATTGATAGATTGATTAGCGAGTGGAGTAACAACGACAAGCAATAAAAATGAAATCGGAAAAACGAATTTTTATTTCGGCTAAGATTGTTTGATTTCTCTTTTGAATTAAGGCTCTTAGAAAAGCCATGAATGGAGCTCTTCTCTCTCCCCCAGATAAGGATAAAATATTAAATAAGACGCCTTTCTATCCCCGCTAAGGTCACCAGTCTAGGAGTAGAACAACGCTTAATTCAACCCTTTCACAATATAATCCAGCGGGGTAGTATAAAGCCTATAGATACACATGTCTTAAAAAGGTTAAAATTCTCCTGCAAAAGGAGAAAAACGGTTGCTGGGCTGGAATATATATATATATATATATATATATATATATATATATATATATATATATATATATATGTATATATATATATGTGTGTGTGCGTGTGTGTGTGTATATATATATAGAGAGAGAGAGACAGAGAAGGGTCATCCAATTAATAAAGTGAATATTGCCAGTTTTTACATGATTGTATTGGTTTTGTGTATATATTCATTATACAGACATATATATATATATATATATATATATATATATGCATGATATATATATAAGCATTATATATATATATATATATATATATTGTTACATAAATATATATGCATACATGTATATGTATATTTGTGTATATATGTATATATTCGTTTTATATATATATATATATATATATATATATATATATATATATATATATATATATATATACATATATATATATATATATATATATATATATATATATTCGTTAGATATTTATATATATATATATATATATATATATATATTATATTTCTGTTATTTATAAATTCGTCATATCTATCTATCTATCTATATATATATATATATATATATATATATATATATATATTCGTTATATGAGGTTAGGTCAGAAATAAGGTGATTTTTTTTCCTTTGGCTTTGGAAATAGGAAGTACTGTTTGCGGTTACAGCTTTTTCAAGGAACTGAATAGTGAAAGTTCCTTTCATACCCCCAGGAGACTGTCAATATGCCTGTAATTATGACTGCGTCCAGATCGTTTTTTTTACTGGAGAGTCAATTATGTTTCCACTTCATTGTCTTTCTTTTAGACTCAGGCTTGTTGTGGCAATCCCATTCTTAGCCCATTTGTAAGAAAGACCTTTTCGGTTAAAATATGCTTCGCCGTACTCATCACACTCTTCTCTAACTTTTCCACGTTTTTAACTGCTCGGCCACCAAAAATTTAGTAACAGACCTCTGTTCAAGCCCGAGTTATCACTATTTTGAATAGCCTGAAAGCGAATATTTTGGCGAGAAAAAAAACTAATTTTTACAATGAGAAAAACTTTTAAAAAAATGTATTTTGCATTTTTTTTTTCTGAAAAATTCACCTTATTTACTGAATGACCCTCGTAGATATCTATGTACATAAACATGCACATACGTTAACATCTTTGAAAATGCTCTGTGATCCTATTTACCCAACCCCACCGCTCGGGCAGGATATGACACAAGGTCAATTTTTAAGCGGAGTTTAACAGGTTTGAATTCAGAGTTTTCCTTCTCCTAGACTAGTTGCCTTACCAAGGCTGAAGAACCTAGTCTGTCCTACTATTTACCCATAGCTGGAGGGAGAATAATTGGATTCATACCTTTCCCCAGGGTATTAGTGCTATGTGAAATGCAATCAGTCTCGTCCAGGATTTGAACTCGTATTGTCGTGTCCAATTCCTGTGACGATAACCATTACACCATATGCAGTTATATTTTATGCTTCCACACGGACATTTGATAAGAAGTAGGAGTTCCTCGATTGATTTAATCATATTTACCCAACCCCTCCACTCGGGCAGGATATGACACAAG
>CAUZXS010000308.1:37500-47500 GCA_963585895.1 Sepioteuthis lessoniana | reverse complement strand
AAGAAAAATATCTCATCTGATATTACAAAGTCCACATATGCCCATGGTGTAATGGTTATCGTCGTAGGAAATGAACACGGCGACACGAGTTCAAATCCTAGACGAGACTGATTGCATTTCACATTGCACTAATACCCTTGGGAAAGGTATGAATCCAATTATTCTCCCTCCAGCTATGGGTAAATAGTAGGACAGACTGGGTTCTTCAGCCTTGGTGAGGTAACTAGTCTAGGAGAAGGAAAACTCTGAGTTCAAACCTGTTAAACTCCGCTTAAAAACTGACCTTGTGTCATATCCTGCCCGAGCGTTGGGGTTGGGTAAATAGGATATTCGAATAAATCTTAAATTTAGGCATTAACTTTTGCCAGAGAATATACTGAGAGTTCGTCAGCTGAAACTTTAACAGCAGAAGATGATTGAGTGAAAGAAAACGTGGGCCAATACACATTGCGTTTCTTTGATAATTTTTTGCCTGCGGTAAATCCTTGATTTTTTAAATTTTGTTTATCTTCCAATTGAATTCGTTACTTATTATTGTAACATATCCAGATATACGAATATTCAAATATACGGATATGTAAAATGTTCATATGCGTAGGAATCCGCGAAACACTGACGACTCTCTTTAGTTCAGGTACGAAACGTTTATTGACTTCTTGTGTTTAGTCTTTCGACACGAGGAGAGAGAGAGACACAATTTTTACTATACTGACCATTCCATCTGACCGAAAAAACGCGCGGCGCATCCCGTAGACCCCAACTGGACTGGCCGCGCCTAGGCTCAAAAATCAACTCGCCTCGTCCAGGGTCAAATCTCAACTAACTGCTTTTTTCAAAAATCACCAAAATTCCGTGCTCATCGTTTCCGAGCATGACGTCATTCACACCCCAGTTTCATATTCTATCTGGGGTTTTTATTATGACATTTGTGATTGCCACATCCTCCGCGTGCGAACGTGAACTGCACCCAATGTGTACACCTGCACGTGCACTAAGCCGTAGTGGTAGCACCTGATAGGGTCCTATCTATGGGTCAAATAGAACTAAACTGTGTATTTATGCTAAATCGAATTAATTGAAGTAGAACTGTTTTGATATTTAAACTGTGTACTTATGCTAAAGCGAATTGTTTTAAATAGAACTGTAAATATATATAAAAATGGAGTTAGCATTAGATAACCTGCAGAGGTTGATATGCCAGAAAAGCAATCCTAATCCTTTTTATGCAATTCAAACAACTTTATGAAGAGGTGAATTTTGTATATGGTCCTATCAAAAACGTATAATTCTTATACAGATTTATTTGAACCGTAGATGCGGCCCCAGTAGTTACTACCACTCCGATTCAGAGTGGGCCTGAAGGGATACTGCACTCTCTCCAGATCTTCAGAACTAATGATTTAGCCTGTTTGATTTGGTTGTGTTTTGTGGCTTATCAACCCTCGTGGGCTATTAAAAGTTAAATCCTGTTTGTAGCTAAGTCTATTTTTAAACAAGAGCCCATTTGTTTGCACACAGTTAAATGGTTTCAAAATTGCTATCTCAGTGCAGGGATCTTTCAATTTTTCAGTATAACTGCATCTCAACCTTCTTGGGTTGTTTAATGCCAAAGCCAACCATGTAGAAGAGCAATGGTACTATTCACCTCGTCGCTGAGGGAATAAGGGGGTTCATGCCTTTCCCAAAGGTATTTGTGCCAAAATAAACGTAATAGCGTGACTGGAGTTCGAACTCACTTACGTCGAGGCCGCAGACTAGTACTTTAGCCATTACTCTATAGGAACACGCTTTTTAAAAAAATAGGGCTTGTTACTTGTTTACCACAAGTGCAATTTGAAGAATAGCGTTTAGACCGCCATATAGGTGCTAGGGTTAGCTAACATATCTAATCGGGCCTCTCTGACTGCTCATCTAGGGTCAAAGTGGAAAGTTGCAGGTTATGGGACCACTTCTTTTCCCGGGTCACTGACTGATCGGATAAAAGGATTACGTCCTGAAGCATTACGTGTCGCCACCCACAGTTAACAGGCAAACTTGTTAGGGGCTGGCGTCTGACCATTCGGCAGAATTGCAGTTAGCGTACTCTACAGTCCAAACCGTTTGAACAGTCTAGAACTAGGGTCTCACCATCAAATTAGTGTTATAACAAGGACAACTTTTTTGGTGAAGTGCAGGAAAGGTTTTACCCCTCTGTAGGGGAATAAAGTTAACTTCTTCTCGGCGTCTTTGACAGAACGGACATCTAGAAAAATATCAAACAGAAACTTTTAAAAAATCAACCAAGGAAAATTTATAAAACTATTAATTAGTTTCTACAATATCTATTAAAAGATTGGTTTGGTTTGGTTTCTTTGTTTAATGGCATATCAACCTTTGTAGGTTATTTAATGCCAAAGCCATTCTCCTAGAAGAACAGTAGTGGTACTATTTGACCCATAGCTGAGAGGATAAGAGGGTTCATGCCTTTCCCAAGGGGAATTGAAAACCACAAACATAATTGTGCATGTGTCGTTTTAGTTAGTAGTAATTTACTGAGCTTTTTGCTTAGATGTGTCACAAGGACATATGAATGGGGCAACCAATGAGACTCGAACTCACTCGTTAAGGTTTGCTTGTCTAACTTGCTAACCATTACACCAGCAGCAGCGCCCGTGTCGTTTTAGTGAGTAGTATCCATACAGAAACGTAAATAGCTATTAGAATTATAGGGAGTGATTTTTAAACAAAGGTGTTAACAACCTTATAGGAGCACCTTTGTGATATAAATTAAAACAGTCTCCACATGATATCATGAAGATCACTTGCAGAAGATTTCAATAATGTGTTGATAAGTTTGGTTGGTTGGTTGGTTGGTTTTGGGCATGACAACATTTGTTCCGTGATTTATCTTTGTTCATATATATTAAATATATATGATTTGATTGGGTTGGGTTTTATGATATATCAACCTTTGCAATTTATTAAATGTCAAATCCTGTTTAAACATATATATTAAACATATAAGATTTAGTTTGGTTTGGTTTTATGACGTATCAACCATTGTAGGTGATTTAATGCTAAATCCTTTTTATACATATATATCAAATATATATGATTTGGTAAGGTTGGGTTTTATGGCCTATCAACCCTTTCAGGTTATTTAATGCCAAATCCTGTTTATATCAATGTATCAAACATGTAAACGGATAGTTTGTAGATAACAACATTTTAAACGAGTCAAGACTCATTTGTTTGCACACAGTTAAATGGCTTCAAGAATTGCCATCAAACACAAATAATTTTATTTGCACCTTGTTAAATACAGAGTAACTAGGATATAAGAGACCCTGATATAAGAGAGATTTTCTCTGGTCCCAAATTAGACCCCACTCTTACCTAAACATAATACACCAATATATAAGCGGCTTCTCCGGCCCCGACAACTCTCTTACATCCGGGTTACACTGTAGTTTAAACTATTCCTATTTAACACTTGTAAGTCTATTCAAAATTATTTATTTGTTTGCACACAGTTTAATACTTTCAAGTATTGCTATATAATACTAACAATTCCATTTTATAGTCATTTATCTACGCACGGTTAAATGGTTTTATATATAGAAAATAATTAAATATTTAAATTCGACGTATAGATGGGACCCTAAAAGGTATTACCACTCCGTCTCAGAGTGGAAATGAGAGTAATGGGAATGAAGGGATACTCATCATTTCTAATAGAACCAAAACTGCAGCCACGCCATCAAATAGCTTAGTGTCGAATCTAGGACAGTCGTTGGTTGGGGAGGATTTTACTCCCCTGCAGAAATGCAGTTAGCGTATCTTTTATCCGCTGCCAACTGGGTTAATATTTTTGATGCACACTAGGCAAATATTCTTTCATTTTTGTTTGATCGAACAACGTATCGGTCTGATTTACAACTATCTAATCATAAGGTAACCGAAATAAAAAAAATAAAAAAGTGAAACAAGAGAGAAAATTAACAAAAATAAACGCCAATAAAACAAGAGACAAAAAAAAATTGAAAATGATTAGGATTAATGAAAAAGGAATGAAGCGAACCAACGCGAAATTAAAAATAAATACAAAGCGAAAAATGAGTGAACAAAATCAAACTAAAAAAAAACATAAAACAAAACAAAGAGACGAAAAAAAAAAACGTCGTGAGACAAGTTAAAGACAAGCGAACAAAAGACCAGACAAAACTAAGAGAAACACAAAGGTCGTTAAGCAAGACAAAACAAAGAGAAACACAAAAGTCGGCAGAACTAAAAGGAAGATCAAAAGTTGAGAGAACAAAAGACCAGACAAAACAAAGAGAAACACAAAGGTCATCATAAAAAAAGGAACCCCAAAGGTCGTGAAAACAAACGACCAGACAAAACTAAGAGAAACACAAAGGTCGTTAAGTAAGACCAAAAAGTTAGATAGAGAGGTCGTGAGAAGAAAAAGGAAATACAAAGGTCGTGAAAACAAAAGACCAGACAAAACAAAGAGAACATGAAGTTTGTGAGAAAAAAGGAAAGGTTGGGAGAACAAAAAACAGACAAAACAAAGAGAAACACAAAGGTCTTGAGAACAAAAGACCAGACAAAACTAAGGGAAACACAAAAGTCGTAAAAACAAGACAAAACAAAGAGAAACACAAAGGTCGTGAGAACAAAAGACCAGACAAAACTAAGGGAAACACAAAAGTCGTAAAGCAAGACGAAACAAAGAGAAATACAAAGGTCGTGAGAATACAAAACCAGACAAAACTAAGGGAAATACAAAAGTCGTTAAGCAAGACAAAACAAAGGGAAATACGAAGGTCGTGAGAATACAAGACCAAACAAAACTAAGAGAATTACAAAAGTCGTTAAGCAAGACAAAACAAAGAGAAACACAGAGGTCGTGAGAACAAAAGACCAGACAAAACTAAGAGAAATCAAAAGGCGTTAGGCAAGACAAAGCAAGGAGAAATACAAAGGTCGTGAGAACAAAAGACTAGACAAAACTAAGAGAAATACAAAAGTCGTTAAGCAAGACAAAACAAAGGGAAACACGAAGGTCGTGAGAATACAAGATCAGACAAAATTAAGAGAATTACAAAGGTCGTGAAACAAGACAAAACAAAGAGAAACACAAAGGTCGTGAGATAAGACAAAACAAAGTGAACAAAAGACCAGACGAAAGAAACAGAAGCACAACGAACATTAAATGAGAATTGGAAAAAAACGAACGAACGAACAAACAAACAAAAAATCAATTGGAAACAATTGTTATCTCTAACCGACCGTAAACCTAAAAACTTAAAAAAATGAATGTTTTTCCAAGTTTCATATGATTATACACTGATTCGTATATTTTTTTTCAGGGACTCCAACTAAGAATTAACAAAACAAATTTCCGATGAACACGTTGTAAGTCTTTCACGTAGAGAATTTTTAGCAAATAAAACTTTTCATGATTGCGTAAAATTTTGTCTAAAGCCTTGACATATTTTTGGGGCGTGGTGGCTAGACAGAACGAGCCATGAAAAGTATGTCATGCCTATTCGAGTGGACAGACAATAAACCTGTCTTTCAACCAGTCACAGGTAACATCTGGATTATTGAAACTTGTAGACGTAAATAATTAATGACCTTGTTTTAAAAACCGCAACACTGAAATTTACAGATTTCAAAAATGAATTAATAGATTAAATTTTAAATGAAATACAAATTTCACTTCATCTTATAACTTTGACTATTTACTTCAAATAATTTCACTATTGTTTTTTAGCATATGTTATCAGCTTATTTGCTCACGTGTAATGGAAAATTATGTTCATGGGTTTAGTGGTTAGACTACTCTTAATTCTCTCCTTTTATCAAGTGCGGAGGTGCTGCTTCGGGGTGGAATCTCCAGAACCAAGCTTTTTCTAAGACAAGAATACAGTTGAGGAATAGGAACAGATACTACATTTTGATCTCAGACGTTGTAGAACTTAGGCCAACCCCGGTCCATTGACCTAGTGGGTAGAGTGTAAGCCAATGGCCCCAGGGGCGATCGGGGTTCAATCCCAGGTCGATTCATACGAAAGACTCATAAAATGGTACTTGATACTGTCTTGCTTAACACTCAACATTAAAGATACGGTTCAAGAATAAAGTGGAGCAATCCAAGGAAAGAAGTAGCGCTCTCCCTTACATTTTGGTGTTGTAGCTTATGGAAAGAGAGCCTTCGGGTCGCCCTCGACTTAGGTTGCCAACTTTTTTTTTTACTTTTAGAAGGGTTTGATCCTTTTTAATCATCATATGTATGGATGCCCGTGGTGTAGTCGTTATCGCCGTAGGAAATGAACACGGCGATACGAGTTCAAATCCTGGACGAAACTGATTGCATTTCACATAGCACTAATACCCTTGGGAAAGGTATGAATCCAATTATTCTCCCTCCAGCTATGGGTAAATAGTAGGATAGACTGGGTTCTTCAGCCTTGGTTAGGCAACTAGTCTAGGAGAAGGAAAACTCTGAATTCAAACCTGTTAAACTCCGCTTAAAAATTGACCTTGTGTCATATCCTGCCCGAGCGGAGGGGTAAAAAAATGGAGGTGCCCGTGGTGTAGTCGTTATCGTCGTAGGAAATGGACACGGCGACACGAGTTCAAATCCTGGACGAGACTGATTGCATTTCACATAGCACTAATACCCTTGGGGAAGGTATGAATCCAATAATTCTCCCTCCAGCTATGGGTAAATAGTAGGACAGACTAGGTTCTTCAGCCTTGGTTTGGCAACTAGTCTAGGAGAAGGAAAACTCTGAATTCAAACCTGTTAAACTCCGCTTAAAAATTGACCTTGTGTTATATCCTGCCCGAGCGGAGGGCTTGGTAAATAGTATCATATGTATGGATGCTCTTCAACGAGTCTATCAGGGGTCTCCTCGAAGGAAGTATTTCTACCTAGATTAAAAACCAATATTCTACATATATTAGCCTAAAATGATTCCGAGGGTACTCGCACCCAGGTTTTCTTTGTTCGTACATCTGGACCTCCGTATCAAACTTAATATGGTCCGTTGTATATTTTTAACGTAGTTTTAAGACAATTTGTATCTCGTTACACAATTTCGTCTAATTGCACTGCGTGCGATAGATAAATTGTCTCGATTTTAAATTAATAATCTCGCGCATGCGTAAAATCTGTTTCACGTTTCGTCTCCCGTGCAGCAAACTAGAATCAGTTGGGCATTGTCTGTTACGAAAACAACACTATCATGCAATTCTCTCCTCTAGAACTTTCGAAACGGCATACTGTACTGTTGGCATTCACGACGGAAGGTCCAATACGAATAGTTCACGGAATTTAGATATCAATCTAAAAACAAACTGAAAATGAGTTGGATGAGTCCAGTGGTATTTATGAAGGTAGGGCCTCACTCTGATCGTTCTGATTAGGAAAGAGCTCCCGGATATGTTGGTGAGGTCCAGGCCATTATTGACCAATCCCAGCACGTCAAACAGGTCCATAGCCAAGGATATGGGAGTGCTCGGGTTTCTTATCAGGCAGGAAGTGCATGAGGTCATACAAGATGAGAACAGGCCAATCTTTATCATGGGTCACGAAGGAACGAGAGAAAAGAACGAGCCGCAAATATTTAAAAAAACTCGAGGATCTCCTCAGACCGAATATGCTTTCGTTTTTGTCAGATGAGGAAAATTTCAACCAGGATCAGATGGTGAGCTCACAGAACGACCATTAGTTCGATCTGTCTAGACACGATATAGTGATAGTGATGAAAACCAAATACTCAGTCCTCATCATGGTGTTTCATTTTCCCATATGGCCCTAGATTCAACCAAGAGGCCTTACATTAACTACCAGGAGGATCTAGTGCTGCGCTGGATCGAGAGGGTGTCCCTTGGAGGAACCAATGTCTGACACCAGGACTACAAAAATTGAACATCTTCACTATGATTATTCTTTTTATTGATTCATTCAATCTCATTAATTTCTTTATCAATTCTAGGATTGTGATTTTACAAGATCTACTCGGTGAAATCCGGTGGAATAAAATCAGTAATAATTAAACGAACTGAAACTAAGAATTAATTTTTTTTCTTTCTATGTTCGGGGCCCGTGGCGCAGCGGATAGATTCGTTGAGTCTCTATGGTTCCAGGTGAGCATTGTCAGAAGATAGCGGTTTCAAATCCTACCCAAGCCGGCCAGAGGTTTACTTGGTCAAAAACGTGGTGCGATAGACAACAACTATGGAAGGCAGTAGTTACTGGGGATACGGTTACAAGACTCAGCATTCCTATCCGATGTCGCGATAAATCACCTGAAGAAGGCCAGAGGTGAAATTTGGCCGAAACGTAGTGAAAGAAGAAATAACACAAAAACTACCAAGATGAGAACAAAAAGTCCGCAATAAATTTTAAAAAAAAATCAATTCTCAGATTAAGAAGCCTCATCTCAAAAATGATTCCTATTAAAGACAAGAACTGAAACTATTAATAAAATTTTGAGATTAATAATTTTCTATTTCTTTTTTTAAAATTTGATGAATTAACAATTATAAGTATTTTTACCAAATATAGTTTAGATATAGCGTTACAAAAAAAAAAAAAATTAAAAAAAAACATGAACAAAATTAAAAGGAAATATTTGTAATTGGGTTTTGTGAAGTAGGTCACTCAATTTCGTTGTGAAATTTATTTATCTTATTTTGGAGTAAAATTTTATTAACATTTAAGATAGGTTGTTCGTTTTCAAATTTACGCTAACGTTACAAATTCGGGAGACGAATAATATTGACAACAATCCTAATATACATCTTTATGCATATACGCACGCACATACACACACACACACACATATATATATATATTCATTAGATCAGGGAAATAATATGGTAAATCATTAAATCTCGCTAGGCATTAGAAATAAATTTAATCTAAGTATAACAAATTTAGTAAATATCTGCATATATATAAACATATATCTATATCTATATCTATATAAAAGTAAAGTTGGCGACAGTTGTCGAGGGCGACCTAAAGGCTCCCTTTTCGATAGCTACTACATCGAGGTGTAGGGGGAGAGCGCTAGTCCTTTTCCTGAATAGTCCTTTAACTTTGATCCCTAATTTATAATCCTGAATGTAAAGCGAAAAGGCATCAAGTATCATTTCTAGTCTTTGGTATGACTTGACCTGCGATTGAACTCCGGTCATCCGAGTCATTGAAGAACACTCTCCCCACTATACCAATTGACCAGTATATATATATACCAATTTGATCATTTTTATAAAATCTTGTATTCTGCTCGGTGCGTATATATATATATATATATATATATATATATATATACATATTAACCAGAGCTACCGCAAAAAAGATGTAATGTTAAGTTAATTTTTAGTGGAGTTTAAGTTTTTAATTAACAGTTTTTATTCTTCAAGACTGGTTAGTATACCAAGAGGGAAGAGCCTAATCTGCCCTGCTAGTTACTTTTAGCTGGAGGGCAAATGCATATATATATATATATATATATATATATACGTGGATCTTTCAATAAGTTTCCAGACTTTTTTTTGTACAGGATTTTAGAATTGTCGTACACTCTTGAAAATTCACTATGTTATTGCTATACATCTTATGAGATAACTGACCAATTTTTATGATTTCAGCTTCAAATGAACAGCTACAGCGGGAATTGGAATACACCCTACTTAAGCCTGATTGTCACAGCTGGTGAATTTCAAAAATGCAATCTGGACGTGAGGACACTTTAGAAGAACGATATGCAATAAAATTCTGTTTTAAACTTGGAAAAAATGCCACAGAAACGTATGGAATGCTTCACACTGCTTTTGGAGCATCTTGCATAAATCGAGCATCAGTTTTTGAGTGGCATAAGAGATCCAAGGAAGCCAGGGAGTCTGTGAGGGATGATGAGAGGTGTGGGAGGAGTAAGGAAGTCAATAGACCAGAGTTGATGGGCCAAAGGGTTAGGGTTAGGGTTACTATGTTGAG
>CAUZXS010000308.1:0-32500 GCA_963585895.1 Sepioteuthis lessoniana | reverse complement strand
ATATATATATATATATATATATATATATATATATATATATATATATATATATATATATATATATATATATATGTGTGTGTGTGTGTGTGTGTGTGTGTGCGCGCGCCCGTGGTGTAATGGTTATCGTCTTAGGAAATGGACACGGCGACTCGAGTTCAAATCCTGGACCAGGCTAATTGCATTTCACATAGCACTAATACCCTCGGGAAAGGTATGAATCCAATTATTCTCCCTCCAGCTATGGGTAAATAGTAGGACAGACTGAGTTCCTCAGCCTTGGTGAGGCAACTAATCTGGTAGAAGGAAAACTCTGAATTCAAACCTGTTAAACTCAACTTAAAAATTGACCTTGTGTCATATCCTGCCCGGGCGGAGGGATGGGTAAATATAATATATATAATGTATGTGTATGTGTGTGTTTGAGTGTGTTTATGTGAGAGTGTGCTTTTGCGCGTGCTTGAGGAGTGTTCCGAAAATAATGCCTTTGGTTTAGTGATTAAAAGAGGTTAGGGGTGAACATTTTTCTAGGATACACTATATATACAGTGAAGTGTAGTTATTTTTTGACACTTTTTTACGACGTGTTGTCATAGTTGGTATTATATTATTAGCGTTACAGGTACAATAACCAAGCCTGAGAGAAATAAAAATCGTGTAATATAAATTTAATCTCATTACCATAATGTTCGGCGGGGGGGGTTCATTAAAAACGTTTTAATGAATGCAAATTGTTATAATGAAAACAGTAAACAGCTAAAAATAGCAATGATGTAATATATATATATATATATATATGTATGTGTGTGTGTGTGTGTGTGTGTGTGTGTGTGTGTGTGTGCGTGCGTGTGTGTGTGTGTGTGTGTTGGAATTTATTTTTAACCGTCATCAAAACTGCTAAATGATTTTTTTTAATGTAATCAGCGGCAAAAAAAGAACATCCACAGCCACCCCCATACATACATATATATATATATATATATATATATGAATATATAGACGAAAACGAAAGCACGCACATACAAGCGTCTCTCTCTCTCTCTCTCTCTCTCTCTCTCTCTCTCTCTCTCTCACTTGCGCAAACACACGCAAGCACACAAACACACACTTGGATATATATATATATATATATATATATATATATAGAGAGAGAGAGAGAGAGAGAGAGAGAGAGAAAAGATAGATGCAGAAGGGTCAGACAGAAATGGAGGATATAACAAATTACGTATACATAGAGAAAATCACCTATATAAGTAAGTAAAATTGGCCGACCTTTAGTCGAGGGCAATCTGAAAGCTCTCTTTTCAACATCAACAACACCAAATTGTAGGGGAAGGTGCTAATACTTTCCCTTGGTTGCTCCACTTACCCTTGATCCATACCTTATAAGTAAGAAGGTATCAAGTAACATTTGTTATGAATCTTTTGTATGACTCGACCTTCGATTGTACCCCGGTCCCCCCGAGACATTGGTGAACACAATAAATATATTCAAAAACTTGATCATGGGTTACTCCAACGAGACTCAGTCTCTCCATCCGACCGGCGAGACCACAAATACTCTGACCATAAACACCCCACCGCCAGCAAGGGGTATTCTGTGTATAAACACATACCTGCGCTTGACAGAGGGGATGTAGTTTAGGAGATCTGTGCCATGGGAAGTAACCATTCGTTGACATTACTCCCAGGTCGACCCCGGATTGAGAGTACCTGTTAAGGTCCGATCTGTGATTTAACAACTGTTTGAAAATTATACATTTTCGATAGGAATGCTTAATTGCAGAAAACTCCAAGTTATTCATTAATTAATGGCACGTCAACCAATCTAGGGTTATTTTAATTGAAGAGTTTGGGAATAGCGTTCACTGTATATTAAAATTTGTATTTTTTGTGTAGTTTTTTCCTCTGTTTTTTCTTTTTTTTTTTGTATCCGATCCTATTGAATACGAATGATTTTCAAATAGATCTATTTGTCCCATGGATGGAACTCTAACAGGTTCAACCATTCCAGGTCAGAGTGGAACTGGAAGTAATGACAGCGAAGGGATGCTCAACACTTCCTTGATCTCAAGAACTGGAGCTTCACCATCAAATTTTTATTTTCATGCCTTTGACACCTCTTTAGAAGGCTACTTTTCCTTCCTGAGAGGATACAGTCAGTGTGTTCGAACCCTGACAACAAAGTAAGGATTTTATTAGTTACTTGAAATCATATAATTGTTTAAATTAGATTGGAATTCTTGAAGCTATATAACTGTGTACAAATTATTTGTATTAGATAAGAATACTTGATATCATATAACAGTATGTAAAAAACACTTATACAAGAAATGTATATATAGCGGTATTACGAATGTGATTTCCTCACCTCTAGGCATAAAATACTCCTATACAAGTAGACTTGCAGTTAAAATCAATAAACCTGAGTCTCTTTGTTTTTCAGTTGTCCTTTATATAACCAAAATCAAGTTTGATAGATTGTGAGATGTCAATGATGCCACCCACTTATCAAAAATGTGGAGGCGGAGTATCCGTGGTGTAATGGAGAGTTCGATCCCCAGGCACGCTATTCATGTTCGGACTGATATCTTTGAGAAAAGAATTTATATCCATCCCACCAGCAATGGCTTAAATAGTATCACAACTGCTTTTCTACGTGGATGGCTTTGGCATTAGATAACCCACGAAGGTTGATATGTCATTAAACCAAATCGAACCATAAGTGGAAAGTGTTGCATACATTGAAGAGGAATGGAAATGTCGTCCCGTGTGTGAAATTCTCCTCTGGAACCAGTGACAGACAACATGACAGTCTTGCAAAACTTCAAAGTATACGCCGTGTCATCCTTCACCGTTGATATGATCTAATCCTTGTTAAGAAGGACACACAACAGTGTCTAATCTCTGATTCTGTGATTCAAGACGATTACCGCAAGAAAAAGTAGTCCCCCGTGGGTGTAGTGGCAAAAGTGCTGGTCTGTGACATCGTATTGAGCGAGTTCAAACCCCAGTCGCGCTATTACGTTCACTTTAGGATAGATACCTTTGAGAAAGGTATAAACTGCTTTATCCCATCCCTCTCCCAGCTTTTGGTTAAATAGCAATATAACTGTTCATCTACAAGGATATGTTTGGCATGAAATACCATGCGAAGGTTTATATGCCATTAAACAAAACAAAACAAAACAAAAAAACAGAAGCCAAATACGACTAGTTGAAATCATTACTGGGTGAGCGAAATTAGTGCCATTTAAACTAAGTTAACCACGATTCTAAAAATCACAAAAAACTAAATAATAAACAGTAACATCACTGTCCAGTCACCGTAGGTGGGGTGGGAGGGCTTAGTATACGTTGACTGCAGAGGGGTAAGGCCTCAACTCTAAAAAAATAAATAAATAAAAAAGGGTATCCATACTGCATATGATGGTGAGGCTCCATTTCTGTTATTTAGTTATTGATAATGTTAATTTTAGTTATTGATGATATTAATTTTAGTTATTGATAATCTTAATTTTAGTTATTAATAATGTTAATTTTAGTTATTGATGATATTAATTTTAGTTATTGATAATGTTAATTTTAGTTATTGATGATATTAATTTTAGTTATTGAGGATATTAATTTTAGTTATTGATAATGTTAATTTTAGTTATTAATAATGTTAATTTTAGTTATTGATGATATTAATTTTAGTTATTGATAATGTTAATTTTAGTTATTGATGATATTGATTTTAGTAATTGATAATGTTAATTTTCGTTATTGACAATGTTAATTTTAGTTATTGATGATATTAATTTTAGTTATTGAGGATATTAATTTTAGTTATTGATAATGTTAATTTTAGTTATTGATAATGTTAATTTTAGTTATTGATGATATTAATTTTAGTTATTGATGATATTAATTTTAGTCCAGGTTAAAAACTCGCCAAGGGTAACCCGAAGTTGAACATTTTTAGACCTTCTTTTTCCGATGCAGATATCATTGAGGAAACAAGAATACCTTTGTACATTTTTTTTTTTTAAGTAGAGGAATTGATAATGTGAATTGAATTACCATGACCAGAAAATCCGCCGAACACCTACGCACGATCTACGGGAACACTGGACAACTGTTTCGACCTTATTAGGTCTCATCAGCAGTGTATATCGTAATCTCCTCAACTGGAGATCGAACCAGCAACCACAGACACTGCTGATGAGACCTAATAAGGTCGAAACAGCTGTCCAGTGTTCCCGTAGATCGTGCGTAGATGTTCGGCGGAATTTCTGGTCATAGTAATTCAATTCACAAAAATATTTTTCATAAATGGATCAGAATTTTGCTTCATACTTTACTAGCAGAAGTACCCGACGTTGCCCATGTCCTGGGTAAGATACTAAACTGCATCTGATGGTATTTTTCCAGGATTACACCTGTATATTACTAAACGCCTCGTCATCGGTGCTTGGAATATACTGACTAAATTCCTTGCTGAGGAGTAAGACCCCACCACCAAAAAAAAAGGTGATCCTGGGTATGACAATAAGTTGCATCTGATGGTGAGGCTCCAGTTCTAGAGATCTTGGAATCATAAAGTATCCTTTAATTACCATTATTCCTTGATTCACATTAACCTGGAGCGGCCCCACCTGTTAGGGTTCCATCTATGGATCAAATAAATCTGTTTAATGATTATTCGTTTTCGATAGGACTGTGTGCAAACAAAAATCTTAAGAAACAACTACGAAAGATATGTAAAAATGAATGTGATATCCTAACCTCTAGGCATAGAATAACCCCAGACGGGTTGATATTCCGTTAAAATGAATCAATTAGTCAATCAAACTATATATATATATATATATATATATAGCCAAATCTTATATTTTTCATTTATAGTTAAATATGCTTTTTTTTATACCAGCCCAACTAACTACATTTCTGCAGAGAGGTAAGACCCAACCCACAACAAGTATTCTGGATATGACACTAAAACTATCTGATTGTGGGACTACAGTCTTGGGGCTTTGGGGAATATGGAATTTTTCTTTGTTGCCTTTATTCCCAAGTCCACTTTGAGCAATAGTTATTTATATCTACCAACACCTCCGCACTGGCAGGATATGACATAAGGTCAATTTTTAAGCGGAGTCTAACAGGTATGAATTCAGATTTTTCCTTCTCCTAGTCTAGTTGCCTCACCAAGGCTGAAGAAATCAGCCTGCCCTACTATTTACCCATAGCTAGAAGAATAATAATTGGATTCATACCTTTCCCAAGCCGTAGTCAATTAGAAATATTTTATCCTTTTCAATGCTTGGAACCATTTAACTGTGTACAAATAAATAAATAAGGTTGAATAGAATTGATAGTCTTGAATAGAAATAATTGAAAACATTTAACAGTGTGAAAAATCAGCTCTGCTTCGTTTTAAGAATTGTCACCAACAAACGATTCAATTACAGATTATATATATTTAATATATATGTATAAGGAAGATTTGGCTTTAAATAACCAACAATGATTGATTTGCCATAAAACCAAACCAAACCAAATCCTATATATTTAATATATATGTATAAAGAGGATTTAGCATTAAATAACCAACAATGGTTGATATGCCATAAAACCCAACCAAACCAAATCATGCATATTCAATATATATGTATAAAGAGGATTTGGCATTAAATAACCTACAATGATTGATATGCCATAAAAACAAACCAAACCAAATCATATATATTTAATACATACGTATAAACAGGATTATGAATTAATTACGTTGATATGCCAGAAAGAAAAAACAAAAACAAAAAAAAAATAACTGTTATATAATTAAGGAATGATTTTTTTTATATTAATAAGTTTTCGATAATTATATTTTATCATTCAGTTTGGTAAGGCTTTGAACTATTCGAGCCTCTTAAGTTCAGGTGCACAGTAATTTGGTGCAGTTTACGCTCGCGTGCAAAGGATAAGACAATCACCATTTGTCATAATAAAACCCCAGACAAGAAATGGGATTGGAATGTGGATGACGTCATGCCCGGAAGAGATGGGCCTGAGAATTTGAGGATTTTGAAAAAGAGTCAGTTGAGATTGAACCATTGAAGCAAGAGTTGAGTATTCGGCCGTTGTGAGTTGAAAGATATAGTTGGGTTTTTCGGATCTCTACCGACAGAGATCTTAGACATCACAAGATGCGCCGCGCGTTGGGGTGGAGTCAGCATCATATGGTTAGCAAAGACTTTTAAGAATTGTCTCTCTCCTCGTGTCGCCATTGACTGAAGCCAGAAATTAATAAACCGTTCGTACCTGAAACGACAGAGCCTGCCTGTATTTGTATATGTGTGATTATACAACACAACCAACCATTTTTTGCATACGTAGTCAAATTTAGAATTCAAAATTTTATGTTTATTTTCTTTTTACGAATGATTAACTTTTTGTCCAATTGGGATTTTTTTTTTTTTGAGGTAAGTAAAAAAAAAACTCAAAATAAATATGGCCATCTTGCTAATTCTAGAACATGGTCTATAATATCAAATGTAAATTTTCGTTCACGATATCCCAAAAGTGAAAATAACTCTTTTTTAAATAATTTATTCTGATTATTGTAACTTTGCTATTATTTGCTGCATGTGTGAAATAAAATATTTTTAACGTTATTGAAATTTGGCTATAATGAAATTATATATATATATATATAAAGTAAGTAAAGTTGGCGAAAGTAGCCGAGGGCGACCAGCAGACTCCCTTTTCAATAGCTACTACACTGAGGGAGGGTGCTACTCCTTTCCCTAGATTGCTCCACTTTACCCTTGTTACGTACCTTATAATGCTGAGTGTTAAACAAGGAACTATCAAGTACCATTTTTTAAGTCTTTGGTATGACTCGACCTGGGATTGAACCCCGGTCTCCCGGACCATTGGTGAACACTCTACCCACTAGGTCAATTATATATATATATATATTGTCATTATATCATTATATGTACTTATCTATCTATTTATACATATCTATTTATATATCTATTATATCTATTTATCTATCTATCAATATGTATATATATATATATATAGTGTCATTATATCATTATATATTTATATATATATATATAGTGTCATTATATCATTATATATATTCATATATCTATTTATTTATTGAAAAGTTTAATTTTGTCATTATATATGTACACACAACACACACACACACACACACACACACACACACACACATATATATATATAATGTACGTATAAATGAATTATGCTGAGTATGTAAACTTGACTATCTAACGAATTTTATTCGCTTAGAAAAAGTATAAAACCACTTTCGTCAACATTCATCCTTATATTGAGAAAAAATCCCTCGTCACTGGCATGCCAGAATGGTTGCCGGTAAGAAAAAATGAAGGAGTATCCGTGTGGTAGTAATAATTTGATTCAATGTGAACAAGGCCGAATGAATGAGGTCTTCAATGAGACTCGAACTCACTAGTAAAGGTATGCTTGTCTAGCTTGTTAACCATTACACCACCCGAGGTCCCCTTAGTAGTCTCTTAAAATGTTTAGCCTGGTAGTAAGTCGGAAAGTACTACAATTTCTGTTAGTCAATAGAGTTGTGTAATTTACACGGCCAAGTTTAACACCTGTTAGAAATATGGGACACTCAGTGAGTATCGAACTATTTTGCAATGGTCTGCTAACCAAGATCGATAACTATCTCACCAATCGAAGCGCCCACTTAAAAAAAATATATAATTTAGTCTGACTGGTCTGATGAGGAACGAACTCAGTACAATTTTTGATCCGTGTGACTGATTCGATCGTTATTACACCATTGCGTGATGCCCCTGTTCAGAGCATGAAGACTATAAAAAGCTGTTATATTCCTTTTCAATTTAGTCATTTACACACACAGAGACACACAGAGAGATATACACATATACATGTACACGTCCATGGGAACACACACACACACACACACACACACACACACACACATATATATATATATATATATATATATATATATGTGTGTGTGTCTCTATATAGTATTTACAATATATCGTATATTACATGCAATGTCAAAGAAGTCAATTATGTTGAAAATATTTGATATAAAAAATAAATGGCTAAATCCATAGTTTTCAAACTTAGTGATATATATATATATATATATATATATATATATATATATATATATATATATATATATATATATATATGAGTGCTCGTAGTGTAATAATTATAATAATAGGAAATGGATATGAGGATCCGAGTACTAAACCTGAACAAGGCTGTTTGCACTTTACATCCTAATTACTCCTTTCAGCTCCAAGTAAATAGTTGGGTAAACTGGATTTCCTAACTTTGATATGTCAACCAACTAAGGAGAAGAAAAACCCTGAATTAAAACTTGTTAAACTCTACTTGTCACATAGTGCTAGTGTGGAGTGCTTACTGAATATATATATATATATATATATATATATATGTATATATAAGCATGTTTGATTAAATAATGAAGACACATTTTGTCTATATAATCTTATCAATCTCCTTTCAAGTTTCCTGATAAGTGTCTTGGTTTTAGGTTGGAATTGGTAGATGAATTTACCAAAATTATCTGGTGCACTTTCGGACCTTTCATGGGCTATCATCAGGGGTTGTTTGCACGTGTAAAGAGTGTTTTTTAAAAATCTTTAAAAGAGTTTTTGGTTTACTCACACACACACACACACACACACACACACACACATATATATATAAACCAAGGAAAAATAGTCTAAGGATTAGACTAAAGGTAATAATCCAAGGAGAATGTAGAATATCCAACGGAAATTTTTAATGGAATTACCAAATTGAATTCTTTTTTATCTGATTTAGATAATTAATATATACATATCTATCTATCTATCTATCTATCGATCTATATATATATATATATATATATTCTTAAATACAAAATTATATTAGCTTAAACACACACACACACACACACACATATATATATATATATATATAAATGGGGTAGGAGCAATTCTAATCAAAGTCATGGTGAAGGCAACCCTTCTCGGAGTTAACTCCAAAGTCAAACTTGTATGAAAACCCGATTGTCTTGTCGGCATCCTTTGACAAGAAATGTCTTAGAGAAGGTACTGTAAAATGAAACCAGCATTTTCAATAGTCACTGCTTATCTTGATTTGCTTGTCACTGGACTGTAGCTTTATAGACACAGAGACTGGCATAAGTGGCATAAGTGTCATACTAGCCTACGTCATTCTAATCCAACGACGTACAGATGTTTTACTACCTTATCATCTTACGCATCTGGCGCATTTTTCACTAGTTGATTTAGTTATTAATCAGAATGCTTTAGCTGTAATTTTGGTTGTAAAGACGGCTATCATCTGTCAAGATATGGCAGTCATCATCATCATCATCGTCATCTATATATATATATGGGATGGTGATGATAAATATAATTTATTCTTATATATATATCATCATCATCATATCGTGCCGCCAGCATGGATATCCCTGACCCTCTCTCGCCACTTCTCCTCTGGCAGGTCTTCAGGGCTACATCCCGTATCCTCACATAGCTGCTGTATGTATGTTCGAGCTGGTCGTCCTGCTTTTGCCCGGCCATATGTGGGGGTCCATAGGAGTACATCACTTATGAGCTCGTCCCTGCTTCTCCAGCAGTGTCCTGCATGTCTGGTTCGTCTAACTTGGATATTTTTCGTGATGGGAGGCAGGTGGTCGTATAGTTGGTGCCTTGTGGGATGTTGCCGCCAGGACTTGTTCAATATTGCTCGCAGCATTCTTGTGTAATTGCCGTCTAGCTTCTTCTCCAGCCGTTTTGTTAGCGTCCAAGTAGTGCATCCATACAGCAGTATCGATACAGCTATCGATAGGCTATCGATCATACGGAAATCAGAGCTGACCGATAAAATGAAACGCAGTTTCTTCCAGGCATATATATATATATATATATAAGAATAAATTATATTTTACAAGAACTGAATTGCCCAGTAAACTGGAGCTGTAGAATACACCGACTGCACCTCAGCAAAGGAGCAAGACCCCACCGCACCTAACGAGTGTCCCGGATTGGTAGTACCTGTTAGGGTCCTCTCTATTAGTAAAATAGAACTAAACTGCATTCTTATGCTAAACTGAATTGTTTGAAATAGAACTGCTTTTTTACATTTAACTCTTTGTAAACAAAAACTATGTTTATACAAAACTGAATTGTCTGTAATTTAATTCGGTGTCAAATGAGGCAAAAAGTGTTGATACGCCATAAAACAAAACAAGCAACCAACTAAAACGGAAAAAAATAATGACTTAAAGCATATATATATATATATAGTAACGATAATTATTTAGTGACTCGGGATTAGGTACTCTGATGAGCCGCTTAGGTGAAACTATAGTCGGTTAGTTCCTGACTCACTAAGTAATTATTGTTACTATTTTGCTCTACTTAGTATTGAACACATTTTGCATTGTAGGTTAAAAGCCCTAACGGTGTTTTTTTTTCTTTTGACCAACCAATTGAGTGTCTTTTGATTTTTTTCATTGGTATGACAAGGTTGACATTTTCTTTCTTTTTTTTTCAATATATTTTTCCCCTTGACAGTGTTTCGTTGTATATTTTCATCTTTAAATCACTTGCCGGGATTTTTTTCTTACCGTAAGGACTATTATTTAATATATATATATATATATATATATATATATATATATATATTAGTTTAAGTCATAAATAATTTATGTTTTAGTAAAATATAATTTATTACTGAATAATCTAACAATGAATTACTTTTAGTCGGTAGAATTTTAACCATCATTTTAAATCACCTCTTGTTATTTGTTCCTCTTAAGTAAAATTCAGCTGGTTTTAAATTCAAAATATTTTCTGCAAACGTTTTCATAAGAACTTCTTAAGAAAATTATTTCTCATTCAGGGCATTTAGTTCAGAAGGAAAAAGATGGAAATCACTTGGTGCAAGGTCTGGGGAATATGGTCGATTGGGGTAGAACAGTCCAGTCTAAATCCAATATTTTTTCCTGCGTGATTCTGGCTGATTTGGGCTTTGCATTATCATATAGAAGTACAAAGTTGCTTTGATTGACATATGCGAGGCGTTTTCTTAGGAGATTTTCATGCTAACGTTGTTACTGTTGAGAGTGTAAGTCTGTATTGAGTGTCTGGTTGTGGTTTAAAGACTCAAAACGAATAATACCACGATGATCCAACCAAATACACGGCATATCCTTTCTTCCATGATGTTACGCCTGTGAGATAGACTGCGGAGGTTCATCTTTGTCAATCCACTGCCTTTTGCGTTGAACACTGAGAGAAAAGACCCATTTATGTTACTTGTAATGACATTTTTAAGACAAGGGTCATATCTCTGATCTGAAAGAAGACTTATCGCTATGAATATGCAATATTCCTCACTCTTCTCACTAAGACTACGAACTAGCCAAATGCCTTGCTAGCTCACTCTTCCAATCTTTTGTAAGTGGCGGCAGATTGTACATTGGGATGTGTTGAGGTCAAGTGCTAATCATATTTACCAACCCCTCGGCTCGGGCAGGATATGACACAAGGTCAGTTTTTAAGCGGAGTTTAACAGGTTTGAATTCAGAGTTTTCCTTCTCCTAGACTAGTTGCCTCACCAAGGCTGAAGAACCTAGTCTGCCCTACTATTTACCCATAGCTGGAGGGACAATAATTGAATTCATACCTTTCCCAAGGGTATTAGTGCTATGTGAAATGCAATCAGTCTCATCCAGGACTTGAACTCGTGTCGCTGTGTTCATTTCCTACAACGATAACCATTACACCACGGGCAAGTGCTAATTCTCAAGGTTAAAGAGTCCAGTTTCCCCCTCTTACTTACCCATGACTGGAAAGAGAATAGCTTGATTTATACATTTCCCAAGAATATATATATATATATATATATATGTGTGTGTGTGTTTGTGTGTGTCCGTTCATGTGTGTGCGTCTTTTTTGGTTATTTAGTTGTTTGGGTTTTATGGCATATCAACATTTGTAGGTTATCTAATGCCAAATCCACTTTTATACAAATAAACAGTTCTATTTCCAATAATTCCGATTAGCATAACTACACAATTTAATTGTTAAAACAGTTCTATTTCAAGCTATTCAGTTTAGTCAGACAGTTATAATTTAAACAATTGTGTTTAGTATAAGTATAGTTTTTGTTTACACACAGTTAAATGTCAAAATAGTTCTATTTCGAACAATTCAATTTAGCGTAGGTACAGTTTCAATGTCAAACAGTACTAATTCAAACAATTCAGTTTAGCATAAGTACACAGTTTAGTTCTATTTGACCCATAGATAGGATCCTGTCAGGTGCTACCAATCCGGGCCAGAGTGGACCTGACAGCATTTCCCAAAGCTCCAGGATCAGATTGTTTAGTGTCATATCCAGGACAATCGTTAGTGGGGGTCTTACCCTTCTGCAAAGCTGCAATCGGTGTTTTTCTAAAGCCCTAGCCGACTAGGCAAGTGTGTGCGTCAGTGTATTTATATATATGCATGTGTACGTATACGTATCTATAATGTCAACTTAGTGGATGTATATGTATAAAACTTATTTGACCTTTGAAGTTAAATTTAGCTATTTCTAAATTATTAGAAAACAATCTTTAAGATATTTACACTCACGGTACACAATTTTGTAGAGAAATACACGCAATTTGTTATAACTGATGACATTTGATCGATACATGCAGTGTTAGTTACTCCCTGTTTTCCTGGGAATGGAGTAGCGCCCTCCCCTACACCTTGGTGTAGTAGCTATCGAAAAGGGAGCCTTCGGGTCACCCTCGACTATGGTCGCTAACTTTACTTAACTTAGTTACTCCCTGACAGATTTCATGTATCAAGACAGTTGACATTCCTTGCTAAACAAGCTTAACATATCTTCGCACCACTTTAACATACCAGGTGCAGTCAGTAGCCTAAATAATAAACTTCTAACATTTCTCTATAAAACTGTGAATTACGAATGTTAACACCATAAATCATTATTCTTACACTTTAAATAGATGTTTTTTTTTAGCTATTTCTTTGGTTGACAACTTATAAATCACGTATACATATTTCCATATGTTCTTGAGTGTATGTGTGAGGGTTTCTTTGTTTAATAGCATATTATCATTCCGAGTTAAGGCTAAAACCAGTCTTTAAAAAAAACAGCAGATATTCTATTTAACTAATAACGAGGGGATAAGGGGTATTAGTCCGAAAGTGAAACTATTAGCTCGACTGGAGTTCGAACCCTTTCACTTTGAGGTTACATCCCAGTATTTTAGTCATTACGTCATGGGTACTCTTCTCTGTGAGTGTGTATGTGCATGTACGTGCCTGGGTGTGTGCATGTGTGTGTGTGTGTGTGTGTGTGTGCGTGTGTGTGGTGTGTGGGCAAACGTTGCCGTCATAGTCACCAAACACCTAATTTTTGAACCTTTTTTTTTTTCGAAATAGATTTTCAACAGAACTAAAAACGGTAAATGAAACACTGTAAATAAATCGATAAACGTGCCATAAGGAAATCTTCCTTCGATTTTTTTTAACGGAATCTTTTCTAACCTAAATATATTCATGTTTTTCAGATTCCGTTAGATGTACTCAATGACCTTAGAATGTCTGTGGAGGACATTTTCTGACTGGTTTCTGACATGCTTCATGGTGGCAGTTACGCCAGTTCTTCGGGTAATTTTCTTTGAATTTTGGTTGGCATAATAAGCGTCCTGTTCCTTTCTACACCCGCCAGTCATCACTGACTTCGATTAATTTCAGTTCTTTTCAGAATTTTTCTTATTCTATTTTTTTTTTTTTCGAGGAAGAATTCTACTGATATGATAGCGTCCAATGCTATGATTCAGTTGGAATTCTTTAAAAGAATAAAAAAAAAAAATCTGAAACATGATATAAACACTAACAAGAACCAATAACAAAAACAAAAGGAGCTACTATTCTCCGGGACTTTGCAATCCAAACTGATAGAAATAATAAAGAACAAGATAACAGATATATTATAGTTAAGGACGATAAAAGAATGTGCCTTCTAGTTGATAAGTTTCCAGACATTTTTTGTATGGGCAATTTCATTAATAGTACACAGATGAAACTCTAGTCCCCTTCGAAGTACGTAATCTCCTCTGGCTGCACTGCACTTGATGTACCGTTCCAACAACTTCGGCAAGGCCCCATGGAAGTCCTCTTGTGTGAGCATGTCAATGACCTTCGTCAGAGCCTCTTTCATCTCCTCAATTGTCTCATAACGACAGCCTCTGAGCTTAGGGAATAACCAAAAGTCACAGGGAGCAAGGTCTGGACTGTAGGGAGGCTGAGGAACTGTGTTGATGCCCATCTTGGTCAAATAGTCTGTGACAAGGATGGAGTTGTTGACTAGTGTATTATCCTGGTGGAAATGCCACTGGCCCGATTTGAAGAGCGCTGGCCTCTTCCGACCGAATCTCTTCCTGAACTCCCTTAAAACCTCAACATAGTAACCCTAACCCTAACCCTTTGGCCAATCAACTCTGGTGTATTGACTTCCTTACTCCTCCCACACCTCTCATCATCCCTCACAGACTCTGTGCCTTCCTTGAATCTCTTATGCCCCTCAAAAACTAATGCTCGATTCATGCCAGATGCTCCAAAAGTAGTCTGAAGCATTCCATACGTTTCTGTGGCATTTTTTCCAAGTTTAAAACAGAATTTTATTGCATATTGTTCTTCTAAAACGTCCTCACGTGCAGATTGCATTTTTGAAATTCACCAGTTGTGACAATCAGGCTTTAGTAGGGTGTATTGTAGCTGTTGATTTTTAAACTGAAACCATAAAAATTGGTCAGTCATCTCATAAGATATATAGCAATAAGATACTGAATTTTCAATAGTTTACGCCAATTTTAAATGCCTGTACAAAAAAAAGGTCTGGAAACTTATTGAAAGCACCACGTATATCAGTGCCAACAGATAATAACATATCAGTCAAAGAGTAAAATGAAATGAGAAAATAGAAAGACCAGGAAACAGAAATAAAAAAAAACAACATGAGTTACCTTTAAAGCCACTATCGTGCCAGTGAGAGTGGGAAATCTGCCTATGATCAATATTGAGACACAAACACATTAACAAAATACCTGGCAGTCTCAGCCGATTTTGAATAAAAAAAAAATGCACTTTGTGGAACTGCTCATCTCCTTAGGAGACTACTGTCAATATGATCGCAAAAGTAACACCCGAGAGTATGGATCAAATACAAGAATTATATAATCACTACTTTCTCTCACTCTAGGTCTTGGATAAAAGCCCGGTGAAAGATCGTAAGAAACCGAAAGTAAAGCTGAAAATTAAATAATTATAATAATAATGAATACATAGACCTTGCTAGAGAGCTGAAAAAACTATAGAATATGAAAGTGAAGGTGATACCAGTTGAAACTGGCGCACTCGGTACAGTCATCAAAGGATTGGTACCGGGACTTGAGGGCTTAGAAATAAGGGGATGAGTGGAGACCACACGAACTATCGCATTTTTGAGTTCGGCCAGAATACCGAGAAGAGTCCTAAAGACTTGAGGAGACTTGCTGTCACTCAAACTCCAGCGTAAAATCATCAAATTCGAACGGTCCCCAAAAATGCTTGCAAAGAGCACTGCTGGAATTGAAAATCAGAGGGATGATCGTATACGGTTTCATGGATTCCAATTCGATATTCGTAATTTTTAAACGGATCTATTTGACCCATTGATATGACCCCAACAGGTATTACCACTCCGGGTCAGAGTGAACTTGGGAGTAATAGCAACGAGATAGAGACTCCTTAGTCTCCAGAATTCCAGAATTGGAGCCTCACCACTTGATACAATCTAGTGTTATCAACAGGTCTTACTCCACAGCAGTGGTTACATACTCTAAGCCTCATCAACAGGGTGACATACTTTTTGTGAAGCACTTCGGAATTGTTTCCAATGACTAATTAGTTATTGTTGACTCCTTTTCGAGTTTTTCATACCAGCGTTAGCCAATGGTTTCTCACTGGTGTTTAAGTGATAGCAAGTCTTCTCGAGTCTCCAGTATTCTGGCCGATCTCAATAATACACTAGTTTGGATGGTCTCCATTAGCCCTGTCATTTTCAATTCCTCCAGTCCCTGTACTAATCCTTTGGTAACTGTACCAAGAGCACCAATCACAATTGGTATAAACATTTCTTTCATGTTCCACAGTTTTTTCAGTTCCCTAGCAAGGTCCAGGTACTTATCCTTCTTTTCACATTCTTTCAGTTTTATTCTGTGGTCAGCCGGAACAGCAAAGACGACTATTTTGCAAGTTCTCTTTTTTTGTTTATTATTATTATTATATCTGGTCTTCTGGCCGAGATTAGGTGATCCGTGTGTATGTTAAAGTCTCATAGGAGTTTATGTGTGTCATTTTTTAGGACAGGTGTTGGGTTGTGCAAATACCATTTGTATGGTCAAATTTAAATTTCTTGCACATCTCCCAGTGGATCACCTTGCTGACACAATCATGTCTAGTCTTATATTCCTTCTGCGCTAATTTGCTGCATTCGCTTATTATGTGATTGACGGTTTCATCTCTGTCATCACATAGCCTGCATTTGCTATTTTGTAGAGTCTTATCTATTCTCGCTTTGATATGATTGGTTCTTACGGCGGTGTCTTGTGCTGCTATTAGGAGAGATTCTGTTTCTCTCTTAAAGTTTCCTTATTATAATTATTATTTACTCCTTTAGAGTTTTTCACATCAGTGTGAGCTGATGGTTTTTCACTGGAGTTTGAGCGACAGCAAGTCTCCTCAAGTCTCCAGGACTCGTCTCAGTATTCTGGCCGTCCTCAGCAATGCTGTCGTTTGGATAGTCTCTACCTGTCCGCCAACTTCCAAGTCCTCCAAGCCCTGTAATAATCCTTTAGTTACTGTGCCTAACGCACCAATCACAATTGGCACAATCGTCACTTTCATGTTCCACAGCTTTTTCAATTCTCTAGCAAGGTCCAGGTACTTATCCTCCTTTGCACAATTATTATTTACTCTCTTAGAGTTTTTCACATCCGTATTAGCTGATGGTTTTTCACTGGAGTTTGAGGGACAGCAAGTCTCCTCAAGTCTCCAGGACTCCTCTCGGGATTCTGGCCGTTCTCAGCAATGCTGTCATTTGGATAGTCTCTACCCGTCCGCCAACTTCCAAGTCCTTTAGGCCTTTTAATAATCATTTAGTTATTGTACCAAACGCACCAATCACAATTGGCACTATAGTTACTTTCATGTTCCACAGCTTTTTCAATTCTCTAGCAAGGTCCAGGTACTTATCCTCCTTTGCACTATTATTATTATTATTATTATTATCATTATTAATAATAATAATAATAATAATAATAATATTATTTCAAATCAATCACAATTTTCCTTTTTTTTTTTCTTCTTTGTATTAGTATCGTTAGCTTTCTTGCACAAAACTCTTGTTTCTATTGAAATAACTTGGTTCGCATCACTGTTATCTTTTCTTCTACTTTTCCTTATTTTCTTCTTCAGTTTTATTCCAATAATGAAAAGGGGAAAATGAAGCGGAGGAGGAAAGCCTCTTGAGTTCTTATGACAAACGACAATGCTAAAAGGTGACATCAGTGACGTCATGCTTAAAACTCTCAGCAACTGACCTGTTCAAAGATTCTAATGTTTTGCATTGGTCTTTTCATTTAGAAAATTAACGGTTATTCAAGCGAGAAAATTGTGATAAAAGGCATCAAATAAGATGAATAAACACAAACCAAAAAGGAATAATAATAATGATAAAAAAAAAAGATTTCGTTTTAGAACTGAAGTAATTTTAGGCGATTACTGACTGAGTAACAAAATTTTTACTTGTTCTTGTTCCAGAGTAGAAAGTATTATTTCTCAATTGTTTGGGCCGAAAGTAAATGGAAAAGACCTGTTTTTCTCTTCAAACTTTGCTTTTGGGACCAAGAAGCGTGCAACAAAAACATGATAGGAGACTATATTTTAGGGCTGTTACATGAAAGGGATTTACATAACAGTTGCAAATGTTGAAAATTTACTCACTTGTAAACATTTTTGCATAACTTATTATATAAGTAAATATAAATACATGTAAATTTTGATTCGTGTGCAAATGAAAATGCACAAATTTGAAAATGACATTATTTGCCCGTTTCACATAGAAATTTTGAAATTTCATTATCCAGAGCAGAAAAGCAAAGTTTAAAGGGAATTATAATCATTTTCTATACTTTTACAACATATGCAATTAAGAAATAATACATACTATCCAGGAACAAAATTTCTCAAAAATAAACACTTTTGTAAAACTATATAAATAGATATAAATTTTGATTTCCTTATTGTTTTATTCAAATCATATGTAAATGAAAAGTACAAATTTGTTGTTTCTTTTTACATAGAAGATAAGATGATTTCTAAAATTTATTATCCATGGCACAAAAGGAAAGTTTGAAGGGAATAATGACTATCTTCTATATTTTTTTACAATATAACTTATTAAGAAATAACACAGATTATCTATGAACAAAATTTAGCATTTTCTTGGAATCAAAAAGCAAAGTCTGAAGAAAAAAATATTTTCCTTATTTTTACAAGATAAGCAATTAAGACATTATACATATTATCAAGAAACAAATATTGTGTAACATTATCCAGTGCAGTCTCTCTTGTAAACATTTTTAAAAAAACTTTAATATAAATATATGTAAATTTTGATTCGTGTACAAATGAAAATGAACGAATTTGAAAATGAGATTATTTGCTCGTTTTTACATAGAAAAAAAAATACGGCTAATTGGTCCAGTGGGTAGAGTGTTTGCCAATGGTCCGAGATACCCGGGTTCAATCCCAGGTCGGGTCATACTAAAGACTTTAAAAATGGTACTTGATACCTACTTGCTTAAAACTCAGCAATACAAGGTGCGTATCAAGGGTAAAGTGGAGCCATCCAGGGAAAGGAGTAGCTCCCTCCCCTACACCTGGGTGTAGTAGCTATCGAAAAGGGAGCCTTCGAGTCATCTTTGACTACAGTCGCCAACTTTACTTTACATAGAAAAAAGGTTAATTTCGAGATTTCATTATCCAGAGCATAAAATCAAAGTTTAAAGAAAAAAATGGAAATTTTCAATACCTTTAGAAGACAAGCAATTAGGAAATAACCCATACTACCCAGGAACTAAATACTTATAACTTAGTGTTATCCAGTTTGTCGGTAATAATATCCAGGAACTAAATATTCATTAAGTAATGTAATTTAAAAAATCTACATATTTACAAAAAAATAACAATTTTGACGAAATTTTTTTCCTAAATATAGTTTGATAATTTGGTTTAGTGTGGTTTCTTCATTTAATGGCATATAAACCTTCCTGAGTTATTTGATCTCACTAGTTAAGCGGCAGGGGTAATATTTAATCCATAGCTGGGAAAATAGGGAGGTTCGTATATTCAGCTCATTGGGCAAATGTGTCGAGCGTTTGCCAATGGCTCGGGAGACACCCAGTGATATGTTAAATAGTATCACTAGTGTTCTTCTATAAAAATGATTTGACATTAAATGACTCCAAAAGAAACCAAACCTCACCTTACTTACCAGACAATTTTGAATCTTAAAAGAGGAAAGTAATTCCGAGTAACATACCTATAGGTTGTGTCATACTGTTGTGTTCTGGTTAGTGAACACAAGTAGTAGTAATAATAAGACAAACCACGATATGTGAGGAAAATAGTTATATTTACAGGAAAGAGTATTTACAAGAGAGAGACTGTTAGTAATAAGAACATAGGATTAGTGATAGAGTAATGATATACTTCAACAATAGGAACGGATCTTCTGGTCTGACTCGTTGACTTATTCCCAGACTGATCTCCGCTACTGCCATATATGGCAGATGGAACAGCTCATTATGCTGAAAAGGTAGGTGATACCCAACACATACCAAAGACTCAAAAATGGTACTTGATACGCCCTTGTTTAACACTCAGTATTACAAGGTATTCTCCATCCAGCTCATTGGCCTTGTGGGTAGCTTGTTCGCCAATCGCCCGGGAGACCTGGGTTCAATCCCAGGTCGCGTCATACCAAAGACTTTAAAAATGGTACTTGATACCTCCTTGCTTAACACCCAGCAATATAAGGTAAGTATTAAGGATAAAGTGGAGCAATCCAGGGAAAAAAGTAGCACACTCCCCCAAACCTCGGTATTGTGGCTATTGAAAAGGGAGCCTTCCGATCGCCCTCGACTACGGTCGCCAACTTTACTTACTACTTGTTACAAAGTACGTATCAATGGTAAAGTGGAACAATTCAAGGAACGAAGTAGCGCACTCCCCTACACCTTGGTGTAGTAGCTATTGAAAAGGGAGCCTTCGGGTCACTTTCAATTACTATTGCAAACTTGTCTTTTTACTTTTATATCTTTCCTAAGGTTATTTGTCCAAAAATGAAGAGAATAGGCAGATTACAGTTCGAATTCTTTTATTACGATGTAATGGACACGGTGAGAAAAGTTCAAAACCTGAACGAGGCTGTTTGCATTTCACAGAGCACTAGTTTCCTCTGAAAATGTATGCATCCAGCTAGTCTCCCTCCATCTATGGGTAAAATATTAGGGCAGAGGGGGTTCTTTTGCCTTTGTATGGCTACCGGTCATGGAAAAGGGAAACTAAAAAATCAAACTTCTTAAATTCCGTTTAAAAATTGAATTGTTGTGATAATTTTTCTGGTCTGTTAGTCGGTTTTCTTTTTCCATACTTATCTGGACTTTTTAAGTAATTGCAGATAACGATTTTACTGGGGTCTTAAGGCCTTCGAAATGTCTCTCTGAGATTTTCCGACTCTTTCCCGAGCTGTAATCTCGCCTTTCACAAATTCAGATAATTTAGTTCCTTCAGCCATTTATGTTTTTGGTATTTTAAGTATTACAGTTTTAATAGCTTTAAAATTACGTCGATTATATAAAATAAATTTTTCAATTAAATAAAGTTTTTTTTCTTTAGTTTTTTTTGGTGGTCTTATATTTATATGAAAAATAAATTTTAAAATTTAGCATAAATGCTAAAACATATAAAAATGAATAACGCCAAATACATTTTTATGCAAATAGTCAGCTCTATTTCAAACCATTCAGTTTAGCATGAGTACACAGTTTAATGGTCAAAACAGTTCTAATTCAGCTAATTCAGTTTAGTATAAGTACAGATTTTGTTTACACACAGTTAAATGTCAAAACAGTTCTATATTAAACAATTCAATTTAGTGTGAGTAGAGTTCCAATGTCAAAAACAGTTCCATATCAAACAATTCAGTTTAGCATAAGGACGCTGTTTAAATGTAAGTTTAATTGTCAAAAACATTTCTATTTAAGCTATTCAGTTTAGTCAAACAGTTCTAATTGAAACAATTCAGTTTAGCATAAATATGCAGTTAGTTCTATTTAACCCATAGATAGGGCCCTATCAGGTGCTACCATTCCGGGCCAGAGTGAACCAAGGAACAATAGGAATGAAGGGCTGCTCCGCATTCCCCAAACCTCCAGCATTACTTGAACCTGACCATTAGATTATTTAGTGTCATATCGAGGACCCTCGTTGTGTGGGGGTCTTACCCCCTCTGCAGAGGTGCAGTCGGTGTATTCTACTGCCCCAACCGACTGGGCAAACATTTAAATGGATATACATCTGGTTTCTATATAAAGAGTTTTTATTTTTAAAATAGTTTGAGCAATTTTGTTTCCCCACAATTGAATAGTGCTATTGTTTGCTTTCAGTTAATCGGTTTCAAGTATTATTATCAAACACTAATAATTCTACTCAAAACTAATCATTAGTTTCTATACAGTGAAATGGTTTAAAGTATTCCTATTTAACACTAATAATTCTATTAAACAATATTCATTCGCTTACACACGGTAAGATGATTCAAAGTATCGCTTTGTAATACCAATAATTCAATTTAGGCACACTGGGTTTCAAGTATTGTTTGCACTTAGTTAAATGATCAAACAGTTCTATTTGAACTACAGATCAAGCCCTGGTACTACCTCACCGAGTCTGAGTGGACCTGGGGCAATGAAGGGGTACTCCACTTTCCCCAAATCTTCAGGACTAAAGCCTCATAATCAGATACAGTTTAATGTCCTACCCAGGACATTCTCCGGAAACAGTGACGAATAATAATTCTTACTGTAAAAGAGGTTGGTTAGATTTTATGGCATATCAACCCTTTTAGGTTATTTAATGCTAAATCCTCTCATATATATGTGTGTAAAATTTGTTGATATATTTTGTAAATAACATTTTTAAACTAGCCTGAGCTCTTTTTTTTGCACACAGTTAAATGGTTTCAAGTATTGCTATATAACAGTCACAATTTAACATCAGTCATTTGTCTGCACACCGTTTAGTTCTATTCAACCCATAGATAGGACCCTATCAGGTGCTACCACTTCGTGTTAGAGTGGACCTGGGAGCAATGGTAATGAAGGGGTACTTCGCATTCCTCAAAGCTCCAGGATTACTGGAGTCTCACAATCAGATTTTTATATCATATCCGAGACACTGGTCGGTGGGGGGGAGTCTTACCCCTCTGCAGCGATCCAATCGGTGTATTCAACGGCTCCAGACCACTTAACATTTGAAACTATTTGAGTAAAGTTGCATATTGACGATAACAAGATTATCAAAGATCGTGAGCTGACTAGCCTAGAAAATCAGCATTCAATATCCGACATCACAGGGAAATAAGCAAACTACTTTAGTTTCGGATGATAGTAGCCCCAGGTGGATTAAGATTTAAATCTGAAAACAGTGTAACACTTAACGGCTGAAGAGCCAGTCGACCCAGACTTTTGCTATATGAAGAATTAGTAAATTGTTTGTAAAATTATTCTAGCTTTTTACTTGGTCTTGAACACATGCATCTATATCAGCTACATCAAGTAAATCATAAGAAATAAAAATGGCAGCTGGAGTTCAAATCCTGGACAATGCAGTTCGTGTTTCACTTCGTGCAAATATCCTTAGGAAAGGCGTGAATTAATGTTCTCCTTTAACTATGACAAAATAGTTGGGCTGATTTTAGTCTTGTTTTGGGCAACCATTCTAAGAGAAGGAAAACTTTAAATTTACTCCGCTTAAAAATGACCTTGTGTAACATCCTGCTCGTCGTGAAGGTGGTGAATAAATATATACGTGGAGAATACAATAAGTTTCTTTTTTGTACAGGATTTTAAAATTGTCGTAAACTCTTGAAAATTCGGTATGTTATTGCTATACATCTTATGAGATGACTGACTAATTCTTAAGATTTTAGGCTCAAATGAACAGCTACAGCAGCAATTGGAATACAACCTACCGAAGCCTGATTGTCACAACTGGTGAATTTCAAAAATGCAATCTGACACTTTAGAAAAACGATATGCAATAAAACTCTGTTTTAAACTTGGGAAAAATGCCACAGAAACGTATGGAATGCTTCAGACTGCTTTTGGAGCATCTTGCATAAATCGAGCATCGGTTTTTGAGTGGCATAAGAGATTCAAGGAAGCCAGGGAGTCTGTGAGGGATGATGAGAGGTGTAGGAGGAGTAAGGAAGTCAATAGACCAGAGTTGATTGGCTAAAGGGTTAGGGTTAGGGTTACTATGTTGAGTTTTTAAGGGAGTTCAGGAAGAGATTCGGTCGGAAGAGGCCAGCACTCTTCAAATCGGGTCAGTGGCATTTCTACGAGGACAATACACCGGTCCACAACTCCATCCTTGTCACAGACTATTTGACCAGGATGGACATCAAGATAGTTCCTCAGCCTCCCT
This sequence comes from Sepioteuthis lessoniana, assembly GCA_963585895.1. Classification (NCBI taxonomy): domain Eukaryota; kingdom Metazoa; phylum Mollusca; class Cephalopoda; order Myopsida; family Loliginidae; genus Sepioteuthis; species Sepioteuthis lessoniana. The sequence goes on along the minus strand of CAUZXS010000308.1, from coordinate 8,594 downwards.
ACAGTCCAGACCTTGCTTCCTGTGACTTTTGGTTATCCCCTAAGCTCAGAGGCTGTCGTTATGAGACAATTGAGGAGATGAAAGAGGCTTTAACGAAGGTCATTGACACGTTTACACAAGAGGACTTCCATGGGGCCTTTCAGAAGTTGTTGGAACGGTACAACAAAGGCATTGCTGCCGGAGGAGATTACTTTGAAGAGGACTAGAGTTTCATATATGTACTATCAATAAAAGTGCTCATACGAAAAAAAGTCTGGAAACTTATTTAATGATCCTCGAACTAGTTAACTACGAGGTAGGTATATAAAAATTGATTTTTATGGCAAAAGTATGCATGAAGTCTGACTAGATTATAAGAAAATGCATGCCCAGTATCCCTCGAATGTATTGGCCTTTTACCAAACTACAGTAAAAATATAAAAAATACTTTGATTTTTCTCTCACATAATTTTATTCTTATTGTTTATTTAATTTCTTTATTTATGATTATGTTTAAAATATTGCACCCAGGGGCAAGAGTGGGAGCAAAATGGTACTCCAACTTGCCTGGGCTTTACTCGGAGCTATGTTAAACAGAATATCTTCCGTACTCTGGGGTATTTAACAAACCAAACCTTTCACTACCTTACCCCAGAGATAGTTTTTGACCTGCCAGTTTTCCCCAGGTAGATTAATCATATGGAGTTTCACAGGAAACTTTGAATTATCAATTATTAATCTTCTTCTTCTTCTTCTTCTTCTTCTTCTTCTTCTTCTTCTTCTTCTTCTTGCTTATTATCGTTATCATTATTATTTTAGTCATTTGTGAGTCCTTCATTTCAGCGTAAGCCAATGGTTTTTCACTGGAGTTTAAGTGACAGCAAGTCTCCTCAAGTCTCCAGGACTTTTCTAAGTATTCTGGCCGATCTCAATAATGCTGTAGTTTGTATGCTCTGCACACGTCCTCTTTTCTTTCAGTCATGTGAAAATGGTAGGACAGACAGGGTTCTTTAACCTTGGTTATTTGACCAGTCTAGGAGAAGGATAACTCTGGCAATGGGAAATGTTAAATACATATATATATATATATATATATATATAAATATGTGTTTGTATATGACAAACATACACACAAACACACACACACTTGTCCAGTCGGCTCGGGCTGTAGAATACAACGACTGCACAAGGGTAAGACTCCCTTGACGAGTGTCCTGGATATGACACAAAGCAATCTGATGATGGGGTTCCATTAATGCTGGAGTATTGGGGAATGCAGACTACCCCTTCATTGCCATCGCTCCCTGGTCCACTCTAGCCCGGAGTGGTAGCACCTGATAGGGTCCAATCTATGGGTTAAATAGAACTAAACTGCGTACTTATGCTAAACCGAATTGCTTGAAATAAAACTGTTTTTACGCGTAAACTGCTTACTTATGCTAAATTGACTTGTTTAAAATGGAACTGTTTTTGACCTTGAAACTCTTGTTTCGCTAAACTGAATTGTTTAAAATTGAACTATTTTGATATTTATCAGTGTAAAGAAAATCCATACTTATACTAAACTGAAATGGTTCAACTAAAAATGTTTGACTAAACTTAATAACTTAAAATAGAAATGTTTTTGACAATTAAACTATGTACTCCTACTAAACTGAAATGTTTAAAATAGAATTAATTATTTGTATAAAAATGAATTTGCCATTAAATAACCTATGAAGGTTGATATGCCATAAAACCTAAACAACCAAAAACAAACACACACACACACACACACACACACACACACACACACACACACACACACACAAACGCATACACGATTCCTATCAAAGACAATTTCACACTCTCTTGAGGTACTTATACCTTTCTTGTTCAAGAGACAAAAATTAATAGGTCTTATCCCTCTCTCCATATATGTATATATATATATATATAGGTGTGTGCAAATGTGCGTGTGCGTGTGTAAAACAAAAACATATATAGCGAAGAAAATGATGCTGATTGCATTTAAGTTTTTACGAAAATATCTATCTATCTATTTATCTGTTTTTTTCTCTCAACACACACACACACACACACACACATCGAAAAAGCAAGAAAAGTAGATGGAACACACACTTACCCGCCTCACACACACGGTATATTTTAATAAACTTTTTGGACAGATATTTGATACGAGACATTTATTCATTATTATTTGTCCTTTTTCTTTGTACTTTTTTCTGATTTACCGCTATTTGTTCTAACGGTTGAAGAGTCAATCGACCCAGATATTTTTTTCTTTATGAATACCATTATCAAGTTTAAATTTACATATAAAATAATGTATGAAGAACTTCGCAAAAATAGATTAAATTCTCCGCTGAATCTTCAGTATACATAAAATGACATATATATATATATATATATATATATATATATTGTAACAGCCTTGGTTGTCTCTGTTTCACTTAGTGGGTTTGTGGCGAACCAAATGCGATATAATTTGGAGAGTGCTCAATATCTGTGATAGAGCTATTATATAATAATAATAATAATAATAATAATAATAATAATAATAATAATAATAATAAGTAAATATATATTAGATTTTATATTTATTTAATATATTTAATAATGGAAGCTCGTCTGTGACCTTAGGTTTCATAAGGTCTTATAAACGACAATCATTATGCAAATAACGAAAGATAATGAAGAAATCGAAAAAATCGAAAAATACACTCAAAAGAACGTTAGAACTGTGTATATATATATATATATATATATGTGTGCAACAATATATATATATATATATATATATATATATATATATATGTCACCGGACATTGGTGAAATGGTTAGAGTGTTCTCCAATGGAGTCATACCAAAGACTTTAAAAATGGTACTTGATGCCTACTTGCTTAACACTCAGGTACGGAACAAGGGTAAAGTGGAGAAATCCTGGGAAAGGAGTAGCGTCCTCCCCTACACCTTGGTGTAGTAGCTTTCGAAAAAGGTGCCTTCGGGTCACCCTCGACTATGGTCGCCAACTATATATATATATATATATATATATATGACAATAGCTGTTAACTCCTTATATATAAGTGTTGTACTAGACTTGCTCTGACGATCGAGTCGGTGAGAAACTGACGGTCAACCAGTACCGTTTTCCTCTGTGTCGACACTATTTTAACTGAGATATACATGCTCAACCGCTAATGTCGTGTACTTTTTATTCATAAATTTAGTAAACCATATATATATATACGCACACATATATATATATATATATATATACACATACACACACATATATATATATATGTGTGTGTGTGTGTGTGTGTGTGTGTGTGTGTGTGTGTGTGTGTGTGTGTATACGTATGTGCGTGAGAGACAGAGTGTATATGTATATAGAAAGAGACAGAGAGACATACAGAGAGTATTTGTGACGCATATATACATGTAAACAAATGGACATATATACACATACACACACACACGCGCGCGCGTGCGGATATATTTATTAAGCTTCATTGTGACGTATCAATACGTTAAAATTATTTAAAATCCGTTTCTGACAACGTTCGTTTAAGTTGATTGTTAAAAAAGAAAATGTTATGAAAATTTCAGTAAATTCCTGTTTTTTATCATTTTTGTTCATATCTCTCTCTCTCTCTCTCTCTCTCTCTCTCTATATATATATATATATATATATATATATATATATATATAGAGAGAGAGAGAGAGAGAGAGAGAGAAAGAGTTCTTTTTATACTGGCTAACACATATACATGCAAGTCCCTCCCAGAAAGTTATATTATTTCATTTTTTTCGTTTTAAACGCCCTTATCGTTCGTGTCGAAAAGTTTGTCAACCATTTTTGTAATGAAGAATAAAAGTCAATAAAAAAATCATCACAGAAAATCATTTGTTTGTTTTTTTTTTTAAATAAAGTTAAATCTATTATGTTGGAGAAAATGTTTCCCAAAAAACCGTAACAAACTTACAAAAAATAAATGAATGAATAGAATAAATTGTCCGCTTTATTTTTTCAGTCGAGGCGAATCGAAATAAAATACGAAGAGATATAGTCGTTATCAGTTTTGGAAGACTTTATTCTTCTGCTTCAATTAAAAAGTGCTATTTTTTTACATTCCTTTTCAGAAATAAGTTGATAAAAGAATAGTTTACCGATTATCTATCTATCTATTTATCTATCTATCTATCTATCTAAATCTCTTCAAATCTATCTATCTATCTATCTATCTTCCACTAGAATTAATAAATCTTGGGACATTTAGTTAGTCCTATACACATTTATATCTGATACTATATATATATATATATATATATATATATATATATATATATATATATATATATATATATATATATATATATATATTGTGCAGATGTATGTATACACGCATATATTTTCCTTTTCGTACGAAAGATTCAATTTTTGTAAAGATATACAACTTGTTAAGTAATAATGGCTTCCCAGTTTGTGTGTGTGCGCGCGTGTGTGTGTGTGTGTGTGTGTGTGTGTGTGTGTGTAGAGAGACAGAGACAGAGACAGAGAGACAGAGAGAGAACCTTTCATAGAGTGGGAGAGCCACTGTGAATGGTAAGATGTGTGGACGACACACCAGTTAAACATTCTGAATATTTAAACATGTTTAATGTAAAAAAAAAATTAAATTTTAAAGAAAATCACTGAATGTTTCTGAAACGTCGTTTAATATTATATGTTGATATTCGACAGTTTTAAAAATTTAGAACGTATTTTAAAAATTGAAATATGAAATTTAAAGAAAAACATGTTTTATTTAAACAAATCTAAAAACAATTGCAGGATTTTCTTTGCGATTTCTTCAAAAACTGATCAAATCTCTCTCTCTCTCTCTCTCTCTCTCTCTCTCTCTCTATATATATATATATATATATATATATATATATATATATATATATATATATATATAAATGTATATATATAAAGATAGGTAGACATAATGATGGGGAAAGTAAGTGAAAGAGATGACAAAAAGTGACATATCTATCTATGTATGTGTGGAGGGTTATTTTAAAGGGTTAATAATGCAGAAATAATATATATATATATATATATATATATATATATATATATACATACACACACACACATACATACATATATATATATATATATATATTAAGAAAGAAAGACAGACAGACAGAGAACGAAAGAGAATGTCATCTTAAATATATATATATATATATAGATAGATAGATAGATAGATATAAAAATGTCTATAAGATCTATTTTGCTTGATATATAGTTTTTCTCATTTATTTAAAATATTGATATCTATCAATAAAAGTATTCATTTTCTTCTCTCCACCCGACCACACCGAAAATATACGATATTTTCAAAACCCTTAAATGTTATTATTTCTTTAAACTGTTACTGATACCCCTATTACCTTAATTTTTTTCCCACCAGCATTTTTTTTCATTGAGTCTTGTGGATTACAAAATCATGTCAGCTGGAATGGTCCTCATGTTGCCAGGGAACTCTTAAAAATAAATCAGAAAAAAATAAGCCTCGAGATGACTACCAGGATATCAACAGTTGACTGATTTAATAGGGGAGAAATATTTCACTTCAAAAAAATCTTTGGCGTGTTTAAATGACAATGACTCTAAAATGGTGGTCATTTAGCAAAACGTGGACAGTCATCTTACGGAATTTCACAAAGAATGTTAACATTTTAAAATTTTCATCTATAAGAGGACAAATCACAGTTATCGGTTTTATCTCTTCTGCAGACAGAGAAGACCAAGGTTTATTTTGGATTGAACAACAACATTTTTTTTAAATACAAATCTCTTCGTGGACCTTCCAATTTTATATATATATATATATATATATATATATATATATATATATATATATATATATATATATATATATATATATATATATGTAGAAAGTTTAATATACATATATATATATGTATATATATATATACATGTAGAAAGTCTTATATATATATACATATATATATATATGTAGAAAGACTTATATATATATATATATATATATATATATATGCAGAAAGTCTTATATATATATATATATATATATATATATATATATATATATATATATATATTTATTTATGTAGAAAGTCATATATATATATATATATATATATATATGTATATATATATGTAGAAATCTTATATATATATATATATATATATATATATATATATATATATATATATATAATCAGGTCTTCATTAGTATCGAACACATTTATTGTCCTATTGTTACTTTTGCTTGGTTCAAAATTTTCTTCTTTTTTTTTTTTTGGTTAATCAAAGCTATGATAGTTTTTATTTCATATTATCTTCGCATATTTCGGCAATATTTTAATAATAATAATAAATGACTCGCATAAACTCCTATGGGACTTTAACATACAAACGGATCACCTAATCCCGGCCAGAAGACCAGACCTCAAACAAAAAAAAAGAGAATCTGCAAAATTATCGACTTTGCTGTCCCGGCTGACCACAGAATAAATCTGAAGGAAAGTGAAAAAATGGGTAAGTACCTCGACCTTGCTAGAGAATTAAAAAAAGCTGTGGAACATGAAAGTAACAATTGTGCCAATTGTGATTGGTGCGTTAGGCACAGTAACCAAAGCATTATTAAAAGGCCTGGAGGACTTGGAAGTTGGCAGATAAGTAGAGACTATCCAAATGACAGCTTTGCTGAGGACGGCCAGAATACCGAGACGAGTCCTGGAAACGTGAGGAGACTTGCTGTTACTCTAACTCTAGTGAAAAACCATCAGCTAATACTGATGTGAAAAACTCTAGAGGATGAAATAATAATAATAATAATAATAATAATAATAATAATAATAATAATAATAATAATAAAACGGCCAGAATACTGAGAAGAGTCCTGGAGACTTGAGGAGAATTGCTGTGACTCAGTCTCCAGTGAAAGACCATCAGCTAGCGCTGATATGAAAAACTCTAAATAATATATATATATATATATATATATATATATATATATATATATATATATATATATATATTCAAAACGGCATATAGCATTCTGGTGTAGTTCCCATCAAGGTTTTTCTCTCTGCGTTTCGTTTAGGTCCAGGTGGTCCATCTATACAGTAGTACTGACACAGTTACAGATTGGAAGAAATCCTGTTTTTATTTTATTAGAGCAATCAGATTTACATAATCGACAACCTATTCATAGCAGTCCACCCCTTCCCTATGTGAATTTTGACATCGTTGTTAGTAGTCGAGATATTACAGCCGAGGCATGTGTAATGTTACTACTACGTGTTAATTTGACCAAACCCCGAAAAAAAGCAGCTGTATGGCCATCTGCCTCCTATCTCACAAACCTTCAAGTAAGACGAACAAGACATGTTGAGGCTGTTAGAGAAGTAAAGATAAATTCAAAAGAGACGTTTTCGTATCGACTCATACAAATAGACGCACCAAGAACTTAGAACTAGTCTGTGCAGACACTGCATGCCGTCTAAAGCCCCCACTAAGAGCGATGGACGATAAAGACGGATGGTGATACAAAGGGAGAGCGATAGAAAGAGGGAGGGGAAGAAAAAGAGAATCAGGGAACGATATGCTATGAGTACGACATGATAATGAAGATGATATATATGTATATATATATATATATATATATACCCAACCCATCCGCTTAAAAGATAAGACACAAGGTATATATATATATATATATATATATATATATATAATATATATATATATACGTGATTATAAAATGTATATAAACACATATATATGTATAAACGTCATACGAATATGTTCATATATATATATATATATATAGAGAGAGAGAGAGAGAGATATACATATATATAGTAAGAGAGAAAGAAAGAGAGAGAGGTGGGTATGTAGAGTCAGGGAATTATATACTATAGGCACAACTTGATGAAGATGATTATATATATATATATATATATATATATATATATATATATATATATATATATATATATATATATATATATATATATATATATATATATATATATATATATATATATATGAATGAGCGATTATAAAATCTATATAAAGAAATATATATGTATTAAATGCATAAAATTTGTTCATATATACATATATATATATATATATATATATATATATATATATATACCCGTCCGCTTAGAAGATACGACGCAGCGTATATATATATATATATATATATATATATATATATATATATATATATATATATATATATATATATAAGAAGAGAGAGAGATAAAGGAAACTGAAAACAAGACTGTATGCTCACTTTTATTTTCACGCTTTTGTATAATGTTCAGACTAAGTAGGCAATCATTAATTTCCTTCTTAATTAAAACTCGGTCCGGTTTTCTTACCAGGATTGGGTGATCCGTTTGTTTGTATTTCAAAATCCCATTGAATTTTATGCCCTTTTTTTTTTTTTTTTTTTTTTTACCGAGGACAGATTCTAATCTGTCCATATACAATGTACATCTACAGTTGTCAAGGGTAAAACTTTCACACTGCAGTCTTTTGAGCAAAATTCCTATCGGAT
>CAUZXS010000307.1:0-84453 GCA_963585895.1 Sepioteuthis lessoniana | reverse complement strand
GTTAAAATTCCTGTAAGTTTTTTGCTGACCAATGACTTATTTGAACTTTCAATCCTTGCCAGTGATTTTCAATAGAATTCAATTTAAGACTCATTGAAACCCATGACAGAACTGAAATCTTTTTTCTGAAACTTTCAAAACAATTCTTGGCTTTATATTAACCTCACATGTTTTGAAAATTGAGTTTTATATTCCTCTTTGTGCTTATTGACATAAAAAAGCTGGCATCATATAGGCAATAGATTCTGAGAAATGAATGAAAATATTCAAAATTGATGGGTGTACAAATAATTTTGTTGCCAGCTCTGTTTGTGTGTATAATATATAAAGACAATTTTGTTGCCAACTCTGTGTGTATATGTGTGTAGGCGTGTGTGTATAATATATTACATAAAGACACACAATTTTGTTGCCAAGTCTGTGTGTGTGTGTATGTGTATAGTATTAGACTATATAAAGACATGCAATTTTGTTACCAAGTCTGTATGTGTGTGTGTGTATAATATTATATAAAGACACACACAATTTTGTTGCTAACTGTGTGTGTGCGTCTGCAATATTAGGTTATATAAAGACACACACAATTCCCAAATTATACAAGAATTCTACAAAAGAGATTATTAGTTTAGCACTTCAGCTTCAGTCAGTGACAAAAACAAAAAAAACAAAAAATGATCTCAAATAAAAAAAAACAAAAAGAAGTAGTTTTTACCTGAGTTGTTTTCTTTCTGCTTCTTCTTGTCCAGACAACACATACTTTGTCTGGTTGCCTATAAGAAATGAAAATGTTTATATTATTAATCATGATTTTATTCAAAATTTTAACATAACTAGACCACCGTTATGTATCCTTTGTAACTAACTGTAACACATAATTTTGATGCTTTTATTTAGAAAGGAGTAGAAAAAAATTCAATTATCAATTCATAATTATCTCAAACATGTCAAGATTTTAGATGATTGAAAAGTGATGTTTAGCATGAACAAAGACAGTAGGACCCCTCAAAATTATGATTCAGTTGCAAATTGGACAGGAAATTGCTTTATTGTCTAAGTTAATGTGCCTTAAGTATATTGCTATAATAAAAATCTTGTTATGATGCCCCAATTTTGCTGGGTTACACTTACAAATTTCACAAGAAGTTCAGTTAAGATAGATGATATATTCACAATAACTGGGATATTACACCTATGTTGTAGTAACAGGATTTTTCAGTCAGCTTTTGTTTCTCATGATAAAAATGATATACTACAGTGTAACCCAGATATAAGAGAGTTGTCCGGGGACTGGAGAATAAGTCTCTTATATCAGGGTTTGGTCTATTTTGTTACACTAACACAAGCTCAAATTTGGGACCAGATAAAATCTCGGTTATATCCGTGTAATTTGAAATAGAATACAATTATCTACATAAATAATTTGCTGGATACTTGTAGACTCCTGGGCAAATAATGAACTAATCTTGAAATTTGCATGTGAACTCCTTTACCTCAAAGAGTGATGTTATCAGAGTGGGAGGGTCAATCCTCTTCCTCCAACTCCTAGAGACAGTTTAGCTTAAAATTAATCAGGAAAACCTAATTTGTCCAGAAAGTAATAAAAATTGGCATTCACAAGAGTGCCCTCTCATGAGGAAAACTGGAACTTTTGAGATAAAAAGTAATCAGAAACAATTCATTCCACGTATAGACTCCTCAGCTCATGGACAAACTTTGATCAAAGTTGGTATATAAAATCTATTTTAAAAGTATCTTTAGAAGATGGATGCAAACACTTAAATGCAATGTGCTTGAGTATATTATTTTATTCCAGCAAGACTAGGATCTTCCACTAGTAATATAAAAATAAATCTAGTGCAATGTACCTTAATCTATTTTTACAACCAGTTTTGTTTATTTTAAAAATAAAGTTTCAAAGATAAATAAATAAAATGGGTTAAAAAGGTGAAAATCTATTTTAAAATGAAAAAAGAATCATAAAATACATATACAAATCGTATGCAATAAACAATGATTATTAGGCATTTACAAACATACGTATAGGATACACATTTTTTCTAGTCTTAAAATAAGCAATAAAAACATAAGAACATTCTAGAAATTTAGGATCAAAACTGCATTAGCATTTAAATTACATTTTTATATTTTTCAACCAATCAGCTAAAAACATAGAATAGAACATTCTAGAAAATTAGGATCAGAAGTGAACTAACAGAAAATATTTAGACTCGAAAATAAAATAGTAAAATACAAATCTGATTGGTCAATAAATGTCTACGCGCCAAAATTTTAGGACAATTCTTTGATCCACCTGTAGGATATAAATAACACAGAGTTAGGAAGCCATACACACAAAACACAACATCACAAACAACCACGCCAGACATGTTAACTGAGCTGCTACAGGCCATGGAAAATTTATCCCTGCAAGTTCAAAATTTGGTGAAGCTCAAAGCATCCCAATATTCCCGTCCTGACAGAACCTCCTCACAGAACAGAAGACGAAATAGGTCGAACTCACCTCCCAGAAGGCGACGCACCTTTGATACCTGTTGGTATCATTTCAAATTTGGATGTGAGGCAAGGAAGTGCATAAAACTATGCAATTTCCATTCGACCACACCTACATCAACACAGAATCAGGGAAACGGTTACACCGGCAGCAAGTTAAGACGACATTAGCTGCTGGTTTAAAACAAGGAAGTCGTCTATTTTACATTCGGGACAAAAATACCGGATATTTATTTTTAGTCGACACCGCCCCACAAATTGGTGACCTTCCGACGGATGAAAGCACGCAACCACACATAAAAACACAGAAACAAAAACAGCTCTCATTTAAAAAAAAAAAAAAAAAAAGACAGCACAAAAAATTATTACAACGCGTAAAGATGGAAAACAGCGACATTGAACCCACAACAGCAACAATATCAGCCAGCATTCCCAGCTACAACCCAACTAACATACCAGTATGGTTTTCGCAGCTAAACGCACTTTTGAGCGCTAAAAAAATTACATTGCTAACCTCAAAGTATGCATACGTCGTGGAAAAACTTCCCACCAACGTGGCGGCAGAAGTGGTCGATTTGCTAGACCATATGCCTGAAGACAAACCATATGATACGCTAAAGAACGCCATTATTAAACGTATGGGTACATCTGATGGAAAAAAGTTACATGATCTATTTTACAATTTGACCCTTGGACATATGACACCCTCACAACTCTTGAGGAAAAATAAAATCTCTTGTTAGGAAGCAACACCATGTCCGAGACAGTGTTAAAAAAACTATGGACGGACAAACTCCACACTCATACAACACAAATACTCGCATCACTTCCTGAAGATTTAGACTTGGAGAGAGTATCGGAAATAGCTGATAAAATACACAAAAATAACCAAAACCAGAACGTCTACGCCACATCATACAACTCAACAAATGACGCAACACCAAGGAATACACCAACGCCAACAAACACAACAGGAATTATGATAGCTATATAATTGTGCACACCAACAAGAAAATTCGAGGCATGGTCAATATGTGCCCACAAGCCACGCTAAAACACCGGATTTATGGAAAAGCATAAACAACCTAGCTAGACTTAATTCAACAATGTATAATCGTTTCAACCAAAAACGAAATTTAACATAAATTCACCTGTCACTTCATTCAACTGCACACAACACAACCTTCAGGGAATGCTCAAACAAAAGACAGTTTCCACAACTTCAATTATCAACACATCCTAAAAGGAGCCCAACACAAGATATGTAAGACATTATTACAGCGAATTGAGTTAAACACTGCGTACTTGCTTTTCTACACACAAAACAGCACTAAAATTTCACCTTGTTCCCACAAGGAATGCCAAAAAAAAGTACGAACTAATTCCCACGCTGAATAATACACTTGCATTCATTCACCACCACACAGTCAACAGTCACGCAATTTTGCCTCCACGTTAGAGAACCTATTGAAAAATATTTTCAATATTTATCAATCTACGGGGGAGGGGGGTATATAGGATACACATTTTTTCTAGTCTTAAAATAAGCAATAAAAACATAAGAACATTCTAGAAATTTAGGATCAAAACCGCATTAGCATTTAAATTACATTTTTATATTTTTCAACCAATCAGCTAAAAACATAGAATAGAACATTCTAGAAAATTAGGATCGGAAGTGAACTAACAGAAAATATTTAGGCTCGAAAATAAAATAGTAAAATACAAATCTGATTAGTCAATAAATGTCTACACGCCAAAATTTTAGGACGATTCTTTGATCCACCTGTAGGATATAAATAACACAGAGTTAGAAAGCCATACACACAAGACACAAGCTTACACACAACACAGTTGATGTTACGTTTTCTTTGAATTCTAAGTGACAACAAGCAAGTGAATCTTTGGACTTCTTGGCAAGACTTGTTATTCTCGGTAAGACTGACTATTTTTCGTAAGACTTGTTTTTTGTCTTACTTATTCTAATTTATATGCTAATTTATTTTCTGTCGTCTTACCAGAATATTTCTTGCAAGTGACTTTTTTCAACTCTCTAGTTTGACTTGTTTTGGATTTATTTTTGTCATTGACTAGTCTAATTTCCGTCACTTATTCTGTGTCCAAATTTGTTTAAACTTTTTTGACGCCCGTTGGACTTGCCTATTTTTGGCTTTTTTTATCTGGGGTTCTACCATTCGATTTTCTACGTTGACCCTGGCCATCTCTTCCTTCGGAGTCAGGGAGCCCTATTCCACCAGGACAGAAGACCAAGCCAGAAAGTTTGTCACCATCGCCATGGAAGATTCAACAGAAAAATCCAGAAGATTATGAAAAGGACCGGGTGGGCAAATATGCCGACTACTTCAAGGCAATGAGATTTTGCCCATCCCAGAAATCCTTCAAAAAAAAAAAAAAAAATCAAACCAAGGATCGTTTCACTGGTAGTGACAGATTTAAAGTCAAGGCGGTTTGTTGGACTAAAAAAGGAAGGGTTCGAAGATTTACTACGGAAAGCGGGTGTGCCACGCCAATACTTCTGCAGAAAGAGTTTTGCGACATGGGACGTCCTGCTCCCTTCCAGTGACCAAGCGGCAAATAAATACAAAATTCTTCCAACTCCAGCCGGAATATTTAGGGACCCGTAGGATTCGGGTCACTGTAACGTCCTGGTGTTTATAACAGGTGAAGTGCTGGCCGCGTTCCTCAGCACGTATGGACGCGTTGAAGAGATCAACCTGCTTAGGTCGGCAGCCGGGACGGCCTATGGGGACTACGTATTCCGGATGTGCCTAACTCAGGAGGGTTTTCAGGCAATTCCTGAAACCATTGTCAGCAGAGACAGGCAGATGATGGTGATTGTGGAAGGCAGACGCCCACACTGTTGGAGCTGTAAGCAGTTGGGGCATATATCAAAGTTTTGCCCCCAAAAGGATCCACCAAAAGCTGCAGCTGCCACAGTCACCACAGAAACTGCAGCAACAACAGTCTCTACAGTCACTATCAGCGATGCTACACCTGAAAACGAGCCAGACCAGGCCCAGCAGAAGAAAGCGGACGATTGGATTGAAGTCACCCGCAAAAAAAAGAAATCCCCCAAAAAAGCGGAGGATAAGTCCACATTTGCCTCTCCTGCTAAAGAAATGGAGCCAGCCCCTGCAAAAGCAACAACATCTGCAGTATTTATACCCAAGTCGGTGACGGCGCCTATTCCCGCACACATCACCGAGCATCGTCCTGCAACCAAGGCTAGAAAGATAGCCAAGAGCAAACCAGTTTCCATCACACCAGTTCCCACTACTCCAGAAGCACAAGAAACACAAGAAACTCCAATGGGGACAGCTACAAATCTGAAGAGGAGAAGGAGCAGCAGAGAAGGAGCCGCCAAGAAAGTATGTTCAGGGCCACCCTGCCCTGAGGACCCCCTGGAAGGCCCTTCTAATGCCTTTCCACAAAAACCTCCACCTCAACAAGCCCCGCTGCATTTACCATTCCTACCTCCTTTATTATCACTTCCCCCTCCACTTCTTTCCCTACCACCTCTTCCTCCACTACCACTTCCGCCACTACCACCTCCCCCTCAATACCATACTCCCCCTGAAAAACAATGTTCACAACCCTCATAATCCTCTGAACTGTTACATCACCCTCCCCAGCCACAAAAGACTTGCCCCCACCAAATCTTGCATACGGCAAGAGAGACTTTCCCCCAAAAATCTGCTGAGGACTTTTTCCCTTCCCTCTCTAAACCCATCCTCCTCTCCGGAATTGTTTCCAGCAGCGACTCCCGCAGCGACACCCGCAGAGAAGGAATCAGTGACAGAACCAGCGACAGCAGATTCTGCATCAAGGCAATCCCGGCGGAAGGCGAAAGCAACCAACCAAGACCTGACCGAAGAACCGTGCAGGAAGGCGGTGGCTCTGTGTACTGTCGGGCTGGAATCCGTGAGGATCACCAGCTCCGGAAGTCACTGAAGCCGCTGCTGAACCTGGAAAAAGTAAATGGCAAGAGAGTTTGTAACCCGAGCAACTTTAGGGGTGCACCCATGGTGACCACCTTCATCCGTTCGGCTGGCGACCGTGCGAAGGGTGTATGGAAGTTCTTGGATACGGTCCATCAAACTGACACAGGTGTTGAGCTGGCGGAGTTGGAGCACCCCTCTTTAAAACGATGCCTGCCTTACTGTACAGGGAGGGTCCCGATTTTGGTTCACCCTTCTTTTTATAGGTCTTTAAAGGTGCGGTTCCTGATGGATGTTGGCGGAGTGTCCAGGAATTGCCGAATGACTACTGAACTTGGCTCCGGCTCGTTGAGACAGGCTGTTGGCATCCTCACCCCCGAGGATTTCCGGCCCATCGTCGACACTGATCAGGTAAGTGCACCAGGATGGCTTTAAACGTTGCTAGTCTGAATGCGAGGGGACTGAGGGACGCAAGCAAGTGTGCGCACTTGCTTGCTGAACTCTCGAACCTGTGTGTGAATGTTGCTGCAGTGCAGGAGACTCACTTCGTTTGCGAGGCGGACTGTCGGGTGCTGAAGGATGACTTTGTTGTTTATTCAGCATTCGGCAGCCGCTTCAGCGCTGGGGTGTCTGCTAGTTGGACGCAGCCTTGATGCGGTTGTTAATGTTGTCTTTGCAGGTGACGGGGGCTGGCTGCTGGTGGCTGATGTTGCCGTGAAAACCTTCGAGTTTCGGATAGCTGCGGTTCATGTGCCTAATTCTGCTGCGGAGAGGCGCTCCTTCCTTCGGTGGTTGGGGTCGTTCCTGGATGCTTCGAGACGGACAGTTCTAGTGGGTGATTGGAATGCGATCCTTGACCCCAATATAGATAGGGCCAGGCGGGGTGCTAGCAGTTGGGCCAGGTGTGACAGCGGCCTGACTGCGCCCGCTGCGCCAGTGGACTAGAGGAAACGGCTTTGCACGCCTTCTACTACTGCGAGCGGGTTCGCCCGTTCTGGAGCCACGTCGAGGAGTGGACGGCTCGCATCAGTCCCAGAGAGCTTGTGCCGCTTGACATTGGTTACATCGTGGACAACGTTAGCCCTCCGTTTCAGGGTGAGAAACGTGGTGTTTCTCGTGATCCTAGCCGTGGCTAGAATGGTGATTTGGCAGACGGGAAACAAGGGATTATATGAGGGTGCAAACTTTTCTTATCGTGATCTGATCTTGTTCTTCAGGCATCAGCTTAGGGTCAAGATTAGATGCGATAGAAAATGCTTGGACCGCATAACATTCAGCAAAAGGTGGGTGCATGCAGCAAGCTTGGTCGTATGCAAGGGAGCAACATTGGAGTCATCCTTCCCTCCTCTGCCTGCTCATGGCGACGATGGTCCGGGTCCTTCGGGACCCCACCCCGGGTAAGAAGGAAGTTTACAAATTTCTTAGAATTTCTTGACCCCCTAGCTAGTAGAGTGATGTGTGTCATTGTCCCCGATATTTAGATATTAGTTTTACTCAAGATCCTCCCCACTCCCAGTTATTTTTCT
Organism: Sepioteuthis lessoniana; assembly: GCA_963585895.1. NCBI lineage: Eukaryota > Metazoa > Mollusca > Cephalopoda > Myopsida > Loliginidae > Sepioteuthis > Sepioteuthis lessoniana. Next base: position 76,457 of record CAUZXS010000307.1, on the reverse strand, counting down.
CACCTTTCAACCACTCGTGAGTCCCGGCCCTTTTTTGAGGATCTTAGTCACATATTTCTGTATTTCATGTTCATCCCCTTTTCCTGACCGACCCCCTTTTCCGTTTATTTCTTTTATCCCATTTAGTCATAGGTTTTGCCCCCTATAGGGAGTTTTGGCTTGTTTTGGGGCCTTATCCAGGTAACAAAAAACAGTCAACTTTCCACAGCATAGAAAGGGGGATGGGAGGGAAACCAACCGGGTTTATGTTTTGTTTACCTTGGGGCTTTTTTCTCCAATCCCTCATCATCCTTAAACTTGCTGTATATAAATCATTTCATTTTATAACATTTTTAGTAGGACTTTCATGGAGCGAATGAAGGTATTTTGGTGATTGTAGCGTGGTTGGTGGATGAATGAATTTATTGTATAGAATGAGAGGAAAAAAAAAATAATTAAACGATGATTGTTGGCGATAAGTGAGACTAGCTAGGGCTTTATAGGAAAATACAGTTTTCGTCCCTTTCCCTCCTATTTGGGCCTTGTGCTCACTGAGAGTTGTATCTCTTCGGAAATAAAACAAGCTTACACACAAACGAAGACACAGATGAAGACAAGCCACTAAGCCAGTAAAGCAGTAGCGGATACATTCCGACAAATTCCTTTCCTTCCTCAACTAAAGTTCATGAACTCTCTTCAAATGGCCGAGAATTATATTCAAAAGAAAAACCCAACAAACTTTCTTTCATCAACGCGACACTGTCGCCACAGTCATAAAACCCGCTATAAACTTAATGTAAGTAAGAACGACTTATTTACGGACTTAAATTGGAATTAAAGACATACTGACCAATATTGACATATTTCTTCCACTTGGCTCCTGAGTTCAAATGCTTCTTCTTCGTTTGGACTTTTATTTACTACTGATATTTTAGGTAGCTTTGGGGGCGGTCTACTGGGGTGAAGGGGACAATTCGTTTTTGTTGGGTTTTTTTTTTAATGCTGAATTTTACAAAATGTTATGCTGTATTTTGTTTGTGAAATAATGCTTAAACTATGCGTTTTAAATGTAAAGGCACGCTTACTCTACTATAAAGCCAATTTGATATTAAGCCTATCCACATGTCAGCGAACAAGGCAGAATGTTTTTGAATATCTTCTATGGAATAATTTAAAAATTCGTAAAGAAAGCCCTAACAGTAGTTTAGAAGAAAAAGCCTAGAATGCTACCACAGCCCCCCCCCCCCCGAAAGGGAAAAAAAAAAAAAAAAAACAACAAAAACGAATTGTCCCCTTCACCCCAGTAGACCGCCCCCAAAGCTACCTAAAATATCAGTAGTAAATAAAAGTCCAAACGAAGAAGAAGCATTTGAACTCAGGAGCCAAGTGGAAGAAATATGTCAATATTGGTCAGTATGTCTTTAATTCCAATTTAAAATGCTGAATTTTACAAAATGTTATGCTGTATTTTGTTTGTGAAATAATGCTTAAACTATGCATTTTAAATGTAAAGGCACGCTTACTCTACTATAAAGCCAATTTGATATTAAGCCTATCCACATGTCAGCGAACAAGGCAGAATGTTTTTGAATATCTTCTATGGAATAATTTAAAAATTCGTAAAGAAAGCCCTAACAGTAGTTTAGAAGAAAAAGCCTAGAACGCCTAATGCTACCACAGAGCTCTATAATTCCTGAAGCCTGCTAGGTCCCCAACTGTAGGAAGGAAAAAAAAAAAAAAAAAAAAAAAAAAAAAAATGAAAAACCCAGGAAAAATCCCAATACAGCAAAAAAGTATAAGTCAGTACTAGTGAAAGTCATAAGAAAGTACCTTAATGTTGGACTTTAACTAAGTTAAAACTTAAAATAACTCCCCCCCTTTTTTTTTTTTTTTTTATTATGTACACATGGGAAGCAGCATGATGTACATTAAGGTATTTGAATAAACCAATGGACGACCAAACTCAATACCCAAATGGGTCCTGGACGTGAGTTTGACGACTTTTCGCTCAGGATCGACAGTTCGATCGGGGAACTACTGCTGCTCCTCTATAAGAGTGGCTTCTATAGAAGAGAATAAAACAGCCATCGAAAGATAACCATGACCCACACTCAAACCACTTACACAAACCGCATCGCTCTTCGCGCGGGTAAAAAAAGGGCGCGTCCTGCTGAGGTTGGAGCCCTGGCCTCGGTGTTCGAAAAATCAGCTACAGAGCTCAAACAATCAAAACTACTTAAATGCAAGCAAACACTACAAATAGCCACATTTAACGTAAGAACCTTAAATAGAATAGGACAACTCCCAGAGCTAATCGCATCGGCCGAAGAACATAAAATAGACATAATATGCATACAAGAACACAGATACACGCACACAGAAGATATCAAATATCACGAAACTGGCAATGGATGGTCGCTCGCCACTGTATCCGCATGGAAAAACTCTGTCAACGCCGCAGTAGGAGGGGTAGGATTGCTTATAGGACCTAGAGCACTAAAAACGCTTAATAGCATAGAGAAAATACAACCTAGAATGATGGTAGCTACATTTAACGGAAACCCCAGAACAACAATCGTCTCATGCTACAGCCCCACCAATGTTAGTGAAGAAAATGAAATAGTCACCTTCTACGATGAGTTATCCTCATTAGTGCGTAGCATCCCGAAACACAACATGTTAGTCATTGGCGGAGACATGAATGCACAAATCAGGAAAAACGGAAACAACAAATACAGCCTCCACAACACGTCAAATAGAAATGGGCAACATCTAACAGATTTCATGATAGAAAATAGATTAGCATGCCTCAATACAAACTACCAAAAAAGAGAGGGCAAACTATGGACATACACGTACACAAACAATACTAAAGCTCAGATAGACTACGTCCTTATAAACAAGAAATGGAAGAATAGTGCATTGAATTGCGAGGCATACTCCTCTTTTGAGGGTGTGTCCACCGATCACCGAATAGTCACAGCGAAAATACGGTTAAGCCTACGAAAAAACGACAAACGAACAGCGACCACCAAACACTATAACTGGGCCCTATTAAGCAACAAAGATGTCAGAGATAAATACGTATTAGAATTAAGAAACAGATTCGAAACACTACAAGAAAAGACGGAAAAAAGTACACCAAACGACGAATACGAAAATTTCGTCAATGCACACCTCGAGGCAGCAGCAAAATACATTCCAACAAAAATTAAAACTAAATATAGAGTCCCATGGGAAACTTTAGCGGTGAGAGAAAAACGTGCAATAGTGAAAACAGCCTCCAAAAACTATCGAAAAAACCCAACAAACACAAATGCCTTAAAACTAAAAACAGCACAATATCAATTAGCAGGCATATATATAAAGGAACAGACAGAATACATTCAAAATCAGATAGATAAGATTAGAGACTCGGTGGAAGATAGACAATCTAGAATAGCCTGGCAAACAATAAACGAAGTGAGCAGAAGAAAGAACACAGCCAAAGCAAAACTTAAAGCAGCAAACCAACAAGAAAGAATAAAACTGTGGAAACAGCACTTCGAAAACTTACTTGGAAACCCACCAAAAATAACGCATGAACCAATCACCAGAATAATTAGCAAACAATTAGACATTAAACTTGGACCGTTCACACAAGAAGAACTCGACTCGGTTCTCAGAAAAATTAAAAATAGGAAAGCTGCAGGACTGGACGAAATTCCCCCGGAAGTATGGAAGACCAGACAATTCGACGACATACTGCTCCGACACTGCAACGCAGTATACAATCAAAATCCGATAGATAGATGGACGAAGGGATGCATACTCCCCTTCCCTAAAAAGGGGGACCTCGGATTAGCCAAAAACTACCGAGGCATAACACTTACATCCATAGCTGCCAAAATCTACAATGCCCTACTACGAAACCGAATAGAACCCAAAATCGACAACATACTTAGAAAAAACCAAAATGGCTTCCGAAGAAATAGATCTACGACCTCACAAATATTAACCATCCGCAGAATCCTTGAAGGTGTACGGGCAAAGAACCTACAAGCGACATTAATATTTGTCGACTTTACCAAGGCTTTCGACTCCATTCACAGAGGAAAGATGGAACAAATCCTACTAGCGTACGGCATACCTAAAGAAACCGTAGCGGCAATAACGATTCTCTATAGAAACACTAAAGTAAAAGTACGATCACCAGATGGAGACACAGAATACTTTGACATTGTAGCAGGAGTACTACAAGGGGACACGCTGGCCCCGTATCTCTTTATCATTTGTCTAGACTACGTACTTAGAACATCGATTGACAAAATCAAAGAGAATGGCTTCGAACTGACGAAGAAAAGAAGCAGAAGATACCCCGCAACAACAATTACCGACGCCGACTACGCCGATGACATAGCGATACTGGCAAATACACCTGACCAAGCCGAAACACTTCTGCATAGTTTGGAACGAGCAGCAGCAAGCATAGGCCTCCATGTTAATGCACACAAAACGGAATATATGTGCTATAACCAAACGGGGGACATCTCCACTCAAGAAGGAACCCCTCTTAAACTAGTAGACAAATTCACGTACCTAGGAAGCAGCGTCGAATCAACCGAAAAGGACATCGAAACGAGGTTAACAAAAGCATGGACAGCTATCAATAGGCTATCGACTATATGGAAATCAGACCTAACCGATAAAATGAAACGCAGTTTCTTCCAGGCAGCGGTCACATCGATACTGCTATATGGATGCACTACATGGACGCTAACAAAACGGCTGGAGAAGAAACTAGATGGCAATTACACAAGAATGCTGCGTGCAATCCTGAAGAAGTCCTGGCAGCAACATCCCACAAGACACCAACTGTACGGCCACCTGCCCCCTATCACGAAAACTATTCAAGTTAGGCGAACCAGACATGCAGGACATTGCTGGAGAAGCAGAGATGAACTCATAAGAGATGTACTCTTATGGATCCCTACACACGGCCGCGCAAAAGCAGGACGACCAGCACGAACGTACATTCAGCAGCTATGTGAGGATACAGGCTGTTGTCCTGAAGACCTACCTAGGGCGATGAACGATAGGGAGGAGTGGCGAGAGAGGGTCAGGGATATCCGTGCTGCCAGCACGATATGATGATGATGATTTACGGACTTCGTTAACATGAACATACACACATCTTTAAACAAATTTATTCTCTTCTTGTCAAACTTTATTTTCCAAAAGGCCATTTACACATCATGTATTTTATTTGTTTTCATATTCTGTTATTTGCTTATTAAATTGTTTGTTGTTTAATGTTCGTTGTGTTCTATTCCATTTCTTTTGCGCGATTGTAAAGTTTTGTGTTGTATTTGTGGTGGGAATAATTTAGAGAGCAATCTACTGAAATAACCAAATTACATACTCCCCCCACACACGTTAATCTTTTTTTTTGTGTTTAAGTTTAAAAAAAAAAAAAAAAATCAGCTAATTAACGAATTTTAATAATTTCTTCTGTATTTAGAGCAATAAAACATGGAGGTTTATTTTAAAGAACATTTTAGCTCAAAACTCTAAAGACAAAAAAATTTTTTTTTAAATGACTAAAGTTTTTGTCTTTTGAAAGGGGTCATGAGATGATATTTTTTCTACAGAGGCCCGACTACAAATTTATTATTATAAAAAAAAAAATTATACTTTTGATCATTCATACTTTTGAAGAAATGTTGGATTATTTGTAATAATAAAAAGTGCGTTTTTTGAGAGGAGGGGGATTGTACATGCCTTCTATATATTATTATAAATCTGTGTAGTTAGGTAGCACTCCTTCATTTAAGTATGTTTGATTAAAATAATAAAGACATTTTGTCTCTATAATTTAATTAGGTTCCTTTCAAGTTTCCTGAAAAGTGTTTTTTTTGGGGGTGGGGTCAGCTATTTTTGGGGGAAAAAAAAAAAAAAAAAAAAAAAAAATATTTATAAGTATAGCAGTTCTTGAGGAATTACACTATTGTTTTTAGGCACACAAATGAATTACGAAAACTTGCTTTAACAACACCACAACGAAAGTTTTTATTTGCAGCTTTGAATATTTGGTTCGCTTTTGGTGCTGCAAGACTCGTGGTGTTTAGGCTTGTTGGATGTTTGAGACGAAATGGCTTAGCGAGATTTTGAGATGGCAGCGTGTCGTTGGACGTGTGAGGGAAGTATTAAAAGTCACCGTGTAGTTTTGTGTGTCGAGAGCGGAGTGGCACTCGGATCAACATAGTAAATTTTGGGGGTGACAAGAAGTGGTGCCTGTGGAAGGCATGCTGAATGTTTCTAATTTATGTTCCACTGGGATTCCTCGTAAAGAATCCATAAATTAGATGGTTCCCAGATTGAGTGTCCATGTTGCTGCTGCTAGTGTTAAAGCCACAGTGAGATGTCCACACTGGGTGGCTTGTTTAGCTAAAAAGCATCGCTAAGCAGGGACGACCAGAGGCACATCTGTTCTGGTCGCCGCCTCAAGCTGAAGAGAGTGTGTTTGGCCGCTCACCCGTTTTGCTAGCCGGAAATGAAGGTCCGGGCTGAATAGGATATGTCATCCTGATTGGGTGAAATTCAGTGCTGAATTAAATTACGCGCCAAAACAAAATATGAGATTTTCCCCTTCTCTACATAAGCACAAAGCAAATATGAATTACATTGTGGATTATGTACATTACATTAGATTCATAGTTGTATTAAATTTTAAATTACGTCTCTTTAGTTAATCTATTTCGTACTTTAAAAAAAAAAAAAAAAATGCTTCGAGTTATGTGGCTGAGGAAAAAAAAAAAAAAAAAAAAAAATTATATATATATATATATATATATATATATATATATATATATATATATATATATATATATATATATATATACATATATATATATATATATATAAATAAAATGATGCCTGTACAAAACAAAAATTAATTTCACTCTTCATACATAGGATAATTTTTTTTTTTGTTTTGTTTTAGTCCCCTTTTTTAAGGTAGTGTGTAATTTTCTGAATTAACTTTTAGTCTAGAGTGCAAATAAGCTAATCATCTTCATTAGATGGAAAAATTCAAGAGAATCTAAAATAGTTTTCAAAAAGAAAAGAGTTTGTTTATCCATAACCAAGTACATTTTTCAATTAATCAAAATAGGTGGCCTAAGATAAAACATGAAATATTGACTGATTTGGAGTACGTCTACCGAAAGTCGAAACAGACAGCTGCGTCGAGTTGAAATAGTTGAAGCATGTGACAATCACCTTCAACCTCCGATACTCTAACGGGTCTCATAAGCTGACCAATAAGGTATCACTAGTGCTCTTTGTCCAATGTTGGTAACGATAGTTGGATTTTTATTTAAGAATAAATATTTTTCAATAATGATACACCAATTTCAAGAAACACACATTTCAATTACTAAAAAAAAAGTAAAAATAAAAAAAAATAAAAATAATAATAATAAATAGAATAAAAATAAATAAATAAATAAATAAAAAATAATAATAATAAAATAAAGTTATACTAAAAGATGTCTTAATTTTTTAAGCATTCATTTTTTTTTTTCTATATTGTTTACACTTTACAAAAAATGTTTACCAACATAGAAAATTTTAATCCTAGAATTTTCTCACTGAAAATTATATCTCCTTTGGTCGTGTAATAGTTTATCAAAGTAGACTTTGCTCTTCACTAGTGAGTTCGAGTCTCATTAGGTGCCCTATCCATACGGCCTTGTGCTACATCCAAGCAAAAAGCTTAGTAAATTCTTAGAAATTTTATTTAAATGGGGAAAAACTGAAGGTAACTATTGTAAATGAACAATTCAAATTTGTTTTTAACACATCGTATAAAGATACTTTATTTGACTGGTATAATAATGCGTCAACAGTGGCTGTTTGAACACAACATTAGACAAAGAGAAAACGTTTTAAATTATTGTTATTATAAATTTTTCTACAGAGACCAATTAGAAGAAATTCAAATTTAATCACTCAACGCCATAGTAATTTACGAAGCTCTTTGCTTCGATGTGGCACAAGGCCGAATGAATGGGGCACCCAATGAGACTCGAACTCACTCGTGTAGGTTTGCTAGTCAAGCTTGCTAACCGTTACACCACCAAAGGTGCCCTAATCACTCCACGCCATAGCGTTTTTAAGTTTTTATTTATGTCTTCTTAATAGATTTCTTAAGACAAATGACAACTTTAATAAAGGAACTTAGGTTTTGTGGAATAAAAGTTAAAATCTTACAGCAGAGCCTCTTTCCTTTCAAGTCCATGCTAATGTATCATCTAAGAAATTTGGAAAACAAGACATTTCTATTAGTACTACTACTTTGTACTATGAGATATGTTTGGGATGAACATGAATTTACTAAGAGTTTTACTCAGATATGGTACAAAACCGTATGAATGGGACACCCAATGAGACTCGAACTCACTCGTTAAGATTAGCTAGTCTAGCTTGCTGGGATTTGGAACAAGGCCGGATGAATGCAACACCTAATAAGACTCGAACTCACTTGTGAAGATTTGCAAGTCTAGCTTGCTTACCATTACACCACACGAGGTGCTCAGATGAAGATTAATTTAGTTCAACGCTATAGCAAGTAAAGGCCCAAATCCTTGACTGGAGATAAATATGTGGAAGCCTAATTTATTTCTTATTACTAAGAAAGACTAAGAAAAATTGTTTGGGAAAAGACACCTACTAAAAAATTTCTCAATTATATGTATTTACAAACACGATGTGACTCAAGTTCAATATTTTTATGCAGAGTTTAATAGTTGAATTTAGAGTTTTCCTTCTCTTAGATCGGTTGCCATACCAAGGCTAAAGAACACAGTCTGCCCAACTATTTTACCCATAACTGAAGGGAGGATACTTGGATTCATACATTTCCCAAGCTGTTAGTGCTATGTGAAATGTAACGTTTCGTCCAGGATTTGAACTAGAGTCACTGTGTCCATTTCCTATGACATAACCATTACACCTCAATAATTGTAGGTTAGTAGAAATTTAGGCTACCACAAAGACTTTAGTTGCATGGTTGCCAGGCCTTGACTTAGTATAACCTTGATTCAGCTACACGACAAAAATTTATTTTTGCCTACTGTTTAACCACTTCAAACAGGTACTACGACTCCGGTTGGTTGGGTTTTATAGCATACCAACTCTTAGAGGTTATTTAATGCCAAATTCTCATACATATAAATATACGAATTGTAAACAAATATTTTGTAGGAAACGTTTTTAACAAGTCAGAGCTCATTTATTTGCCTTCAGTTAAATAGTTTCAAGTCTTGCTATTTAACACTAATAATCCAATTTAACATCAGTCATTTGCTTGCACACAGTTAAATAGTTCTATTCAACCCATAGATGGGACCCTAACAGGTAGTACCACAGAGAGGACCTGGGAGTAATTCCAATCTACATTCTGTAATCTACATTCCCCAAAGTTACAGGGCTGAAGCTTTGCCATCAGATGGTTTAGCATCATATACACTTTATACTGATAAATATCATTCATTCATTCATTATATAACAATGCAAAATGAGGAAATAAATTTCCTTCCAGTGGAAAAAAGCTACACTACCTCTTTAGACTTATATTCCACAATCATTTCACTAGATTTATTTCTATAAAAATGTCTGTTTCAGCAATTTATAAGAAAACCGATTAAAATTTAATATAACTTATGAACAACTAATTTTTTATTTTGTTTTACAACTATAAAGATTATTTAATGTACTTTCCAAAAATTCCAGGTTAGTTATAGATGACATGTTTTTCTTTCATGCTAAAATAGAATGTGTCAAATGTATACTAAATATAGTTTTATTTTTAATATTCCAGTGTTTTTCATGAGCAAGTGATCTACTCTGGATAAATTACATAGAGATTTGTGTTAGCTTGACTAAACCATTATACAAACTCTTTCTGTAATATGACAAGCAGCCAAATTACAGGTTGACTTATTATAAATTGGATAAAAACATACATTCTACTAAACCTAAGGTAATTTTTTGTAATTATTTTTCTTTTTCTTCTAACTGTATTGATTATAAATTCAAATTAATAAGTTTATATTTCAATCTTAGTATACAAATTCTGAGGTATTTTTAAATTATAATAACTAAACCAAGTCTTAACTTTTTCATGATTTCTGAAATCACTCTCAATGTGATTCAAGTTTTGTAATTCTACTTGCTTAAATATTTTGCAACAGTCATTCTATGTTATTTGTACTTGTTATTTTCTGGGTTTTAAGTTTTCCATTCCATTTTTTTTATGTCTGTTGCTAAACATCACACATGTTCATAAACATCATACTAACTTATTTCTTTATGGAGTTTTACTAGTTTTTCCTTGTAAAATCACTGTTATCCATTTATCGGTGCCTAGCAACCTTTACTGAATTTGATCTCTTTCCTTTGAATGTTTCTTTTGGATTGAATGATTCAGTTTCTTAAGAAGAATTGATAAGTATCAGTTATTAGAGTCAGTAGTTTCTCACCAATTCCTGTTTGAATTAAGCTCCCCAAAGATGATACTTTTCTGTGTTCTATTGTCATGAACGCCTATGCTCATTGATAAAAATAATTTTAAAAAAAAATTAGAAAGTTTAAGACAAACTATCACAAATATACCATACATCTGTCAAAAATGACTTTTTCGCCTTCAAGAGACCATTTCCCCACCCCCCAGATCCTAACTAACATTCTTTCTTTTCACCCATAGAATACCATGTTCCCATTCTCTAAAAAAACTGTTCTAACCTTTGGCCACAAGATTCATCATATACTTTCATCAGTTTCAAATTGAATGTAGACTTCATGGACCTCTTATAAGGCATTCAAATGTTTGGACTATTTTGCTGTTTGTCTTTCTCTTCAAAGCTGTTGATTCTGCTGATATTAGGTCTAATAAATTTGGATTTTTATAAAAAAAAAAAAAAAAAAAAAAAAAAACATTTACTGAACAATGCTATAATATACAAAACTGATCTTATGAAAAAAAAAAAAAAAAAAAAGTAACATTTATTGAAGAATGCTATAATCTACAAAACCAATCTTATGGAATAAAAAAATAAAATAAAATAAAAAAAAGGCACATTTATTGAAGAATACTATAATCTACAAAACCAATCTTCTAAAAAAAAAAAAATAAAATAAAATAAAATTAATATTTATTTATTGAAGAATACTATAATCGACAAAACTGATCTTCTGGAAAAAAAAACAAAAAACTGATAACTGTTGAATCCATGCCACATTTACAGTGAATTTCTTGCCATATTTTTCTGATGAGAAAAGTATTTTAAGTTCCACTTTGTTTTGTTAGCCTCCAATTTGCTAACATATCATTAACATCATGCACATACTTGCAAAGTTCATTATGTTATGGGTTCATATCAGCTGCGGTGCACAATTGAACATTCAAAATTGACTATATCTTTCTCATTTCCAGTGAGCCTTTTATACATCCAAGATGTCTGTTTTCATTCATTTTTTGCTGTCATGACAATCTGGTCATTTTTCTTTACCTTCTTCCCAGATGAAACCACACAAGGATAGTTTCATACTGTGAACAGGATGACCTTTTCTTTTGTGATATTAACTTTTGCTATGCTTTTGCAGCTATTAAGGCATTACAAAATCATAAAGATCCACATGATCTATCTGCATGTTAAAATATTTCCATCAGTTTCAGTAGGATTTATAATTCTGATGCCACATTGTGATGATTAGAAACTACATTCTCATCCACTAAACTTATATCTCCCTTATCAACTGCCTCTCTTTATTTAACCTGCTTCCAACAAAACCTTAAGTTTTTTGCTAAAAAAATTTTTAAGCTATAGTTTTATACTTGAATTTTCTTGTTAGTTAAATCCTCATCTTTTAAACTTTTTTTAAAATTAAAACTTTACTGCTTCCTACAAAGCCACTATTTTCCAAGTTAAAACCAACATTTTTACTTGTCATAATATTTGCCTTTTTTTAAGTTTGAATACAATGTTTTCAGGTTAGGATATGTCATTTTCTTTTCTATTCTTTGATATCAAAACACCTAACTTTCCTTTTGCATCACATCCACAACATCTTCAAACATTTAAAGGCTGTCTGTAAAATCATATTTTGCAAGTAGTTTGTCCAGAAATGAAACTAGTGTATCAAAATTTTTTTTTTTTTTAAATCCTCAAATTTTATTTGGTGAAACATTTTTTTCCCTATATTTTGCTCTCCTCATCCTCTGGTACAATAGATTCAATAGCAATTCCTTTTTTTCTTTTCAGGTATAAAAAATAAATATACGTATATGAAAACTTAATAGACCCTGAAGTGATAGAGGAATACAAGCAATGGAAAAACAAAAGTATCAAACATGAGGTAAATGTGGGTAAAGGAGTTTCCATAAAAACAGATGCAATGCCACTCGGTTCAAGATGACAGCTGGATTTGGGAATCAAGTGACAGTTGTAAGTTAGCAAGCAGTTACTGGAGACGGATAAGTTTGTTGAGGATCACTTCTCCTATATAGCGGATTTGTCTCCTTACTCCTCGCCTGTACTCTTCGCCTCTACCGCACAACTGTCTCCTTACTCCTCGCCTCTACCGCACAACTGTCTCCTTACTCCTCGCCTCTACTGTACATCACTCTCCACTTTTTCGGTTTACTGCCTCTTTCAGGCAGGTAGTCACCTTCACATGCAAAAATCACTACCTATAAGAAAGCTAAACACCATGAATGTATCCCAAATGGATGGCAACTTGGCAATCAAGATAGCATGGAGGTTTTGAGTCTGGTAACTGCAAATATTTCTCATCATAGAGTTACAACTGAAACTCAGATGAATGAACTAGTGCCCAACTAAATACGTTTATAGACCCACCTCTGATGAAGAAGATTTGGAGATAAAGTGACTAACTCCAGAAATTATATTAGAAGTTAAGGAACTGTAATAGTAATGCCATGAACAATCTTACCTCAAAGAAACAGAAGGTGTGCTCTCTCTGCTACCTGCACATGGAAATTAGAAGAAAAGGAAGCAAGAGGTGTGACTTGTTTTATGGAGGAGAACAAGATAAGCCTACGTGAAGTGGCGAGATTTGATGAAGATAAAAGAGACTAAGTTTGAAGTGGAAAACTGCAGCATTTTGCTGATGTCTGATTGGTGCACGTCCATCAGTTCATTTTTGCAAGTTAGACTAGCGTCCAATAGGTTGAATCTTCTTCGACGAGACTTCTGAAACCAACTACAGGAACTTAAAGATCAAAGTAACCCAGACCTGACAATTTAATAAGTATCACTCATTATTACTACAATTAAGCCTAATTTTACTGAGCTAAAAGACATCAGAAATTAGAAAACCACACCATCCAACATCAAAGAATTATAATACAGTAGATGAAAGAAGAGTAAACTCAGTCTGTAAATCCAAACCTGAAACAGTTATCTTTGTTAAATTTATATATATTTACCAACCCCTCCACTCGGGCAGGATGTGACACAAGGACAATTTTTAAGCAGAGTTTAACAGGTTTGAATTCAGAGTTTTCTTTCTCCTAGACTAGTTGCCTCACCAAGGCTGAAGAACCCAGCCTGCCCTACTATTTACCCATAGCTGGAGGGAGAATAATTGGATTCATACCTTTCCTAAGGGTATTAGTGCTATATGAAATGCAATCAGTCTCATCCAGGATTTGAACTCATGTCACCATGTCTATTTCCTATAACAATAACCATCACACCACGGGCACCTCTTTGTTAAATTTATAACCCAACATTTTTCATAACTGTTGTTAAAAGGTCTACATTTATTTTGTAAATAATGATCTTCAATATGAAGTTTTGACCAATTTCATCAAGGACTCTCTTCAAATATAACAAGATGAATAGAGAGGTTAATAGTAGATCATGACTGTTGGAACCAACTGATTTCATAGGTTTTTAAGACAAAAAATCAAAACCAGGAGCGTGAATAATTGACCTGATTCTTTTCCACTCTCCTCTTAATTCTTTGCCACTAAACTTTTTGATAAGCTTTTCCTATTTATTCTTCTCTTCTACATAAACTTTATTAAAATATAAATTTGGCACACTTGCTAAGAGTTTGGATATACTCATACTTTATCAGCTAATATTTAGCAAAATAGCTAATTTAATACCAGAGGCTCAGTCTCAATTTTATTCTCCAAAAATAATACTTTGAAGTAATTTTGTTCTTCCAACCAACACTTCTGATAAATTATGGTATCCTGACCTAAACCAACTATGACAAACATAGTCATAGGATCAAAATGTCACAAGAAAAAAAAAAAAAGAAAAAAAAAAAAAAAAGAAATAACATTTAAGATTTTTAATTTGAAGACAATTACACTCAAGACATTCATATATCATCATACTGATAGAACAGAGTTCCTTGATACTCTCACACCATCCATCCCTATCGTCCATCACTCCTGGTGGTCCTCTAGACTGCATTCAGTGTCCACACAGAGCTGATGTATGCAAGTCGGTTAACCCTAACATTGCTTATGAGTTCATCCTTACTTCTCCAGTAGTGCCCAACATGTCTTACTTCAATAGTTTGTGAAGTAGGAGGTAAGAGATTGTACTACTGCTGTTTGGTTTGGTTTAATGGCATATTAACCATTGTAGGTTATTTAATGCCAAATCCTCTTTATACATATAAACAGTTCTATTTCAAACAATTCAGTTTAGCATAATTACACAGTTTAGTTCTATTTCACCCATAGATAGGACCCTATCAGGTACTACCGCTCTAGTCCAAAGTGGACCTTGGAATGATGGTGATTTCACATTCCACAAAGCTCCAGCATTACTAGAACCTCACCATCAGATTGTTTAGTGTCATATTCAGGACACTCATTGGGAGGGTCTTACCTCTCTGCAGAGATGCAGTATGTGTATTCTGCAGCCCCAGTCAACTGGGCAACTGCTGCTTTTTTGGAGTGCTGCTTCAAGAATTTGTTCAACACAATGCATCCAGCATTCTTGTGTAGTGCCCACCTAGCTCTTTCTTCATACATTTTGTTAGAATTCAAATGGTACATCCATACAATAGTACTGACACAGCCACAATTTAGAAATTCCGTTTTATCAGAAAAGTCAGGTTGTTGGTTTCTTTGTTTAATGGCATGTCAACCTTTGTAGGTTATTTAATACCAAAGCCATCCTGTGAGAACAGTAGTAGTACTATTTAACCGATAGCTGGAAGGATAAGGGGGTTCATACCTTTGCCAAGGGTATTTATCTGAAAGTGAACATAATAGCGCGACTGGAGTTCAAACTTGCTTACTATGATTCTGCCGTCCATCGCTTTAACCATTACACCCACAAGGACACCCCCCAGAAAGGTCAGATTTCAATATAATTGATAGCCTGTCAATAGCAATCCAGGCCTTCCTATATGTTAGAACATAAACGATCTACCTGAGCTTACAGAATCTGTAGCTAACCAGAATAGGTATACTGAAACATAGGTATTACCATAGTGAACTAGAACTGAAATACCATGATCCTAGAAATCAATGGACATTAGTCTCAGCATCTGCATGGAAAAACTGTCAATGCTCTTATTAGAAGTGTAGGAATGCTTCTCAGTCCTTGTGCTTTAAAATCCTTAAATAGCATAGAATGAATCCAACCAAGAATGTGTGCTACATTTAATGGCAACTCCTGCACAACAACTGCTCCACTAATGCCAGTGATAAAACAGACATCACCACCTAAGATTATATAAAAAAATCTGCCACATAATTAGCAATTTTGCTTCTAATAAAGTCTTCATCAGATGGTGACCCTGGCTTCAGGCATGGTTTCAGGGACAAAGCATCATTACCACTAACACAGGGTGCCCCAGCAGTATCTTACAATATTACCAGACTTGGATGATGTTTGATCTGTACAAATGCCATATCCACACAGATGCAGTTACAGACTTGTTTTGGATCTTTTTTTTATATATTCCTTCTTTTCTGCATCTGAAATTCTGAGTTTGGTTAAAAATTAAGAGGTTGAGTTCAAAATAAATCTCAATATCCAATCTCAAGAGGAAATATATCTGTTAACCAGCCATTTTTAACACATTGCTCCTGTAGGTCTTCATACTTTTCCAATTTACACTGATGCACCCAGTCGATGTTGACCTCAAAAGGAATCGTTAATTCAGTAATGATTACTTTCTTTGAATTAACTGACCGAGTGACGAGATCTGGACACTGGTGAGTTGATGTTATTTCCGTTGAAAAAGTGCTGTATAGTAGCTTGTATCACAGAAGTATAAAAGACACCATGTTTCTTAAGCACGGAGAAGCAGAAGAAGAGAAGCCGAAAGACAGCTCTAAAAGGAAATCGGTCAGTAGTAGACCAACTTTGGACATAACTCCAACAGCATGAGACAAATAATACTAGTCGGACTGTACCACTTGAGTTAATAAACAACTAATTCTATTTCACAGTGTATCTTTTCCTTACCACAATACAACAAAAAGCGAGTTGCCGATCTACGTCAGCAATAACACGTCAGTTCATACAACCATCAAGCAATGTTAGTTTGTGCCTATTTCTATGTGGAATTTTCAAAATGTTTCCTTCTTTAATAAATTGTATACTTGTTTTTACGCATGAAATTTTATTAGCAGTTTCACAACACATTTTTGCAATCTCACCAATAATCCCTAAGATTTCATTATGTCTCCACATGTAACTTCTTAGGGAATACTGACATTCAGTTAGAATGTCAGAGAGATTAGCAATTTTCTGACATGCTTTGCATAGGTTGGATGTACTTAAGCCCCAGAGTTTTAAATTTACTGGTGTAGGTAAAAGTAAAGTTGATGACCATAGTCAAGGGCTACCTGAAGGCTCCCTTTTCAATAGCTACTACACTGAGGTGTAGGGGAGGGTGCTACTCCTTTCCCTTGATTTCTCCACTTTATCCTTGAAATGTACCTTATAATGCTGAGTGTTAAGCAAGGAGGTATCAAGTACCATTTTTAAAGTCTTTGGTATGACTCGACCTGAGATTGAACCCCAGTCTCCTGGGCCATTGGCGAGCAGTCTACCACTAGAGAAAGAGAATATAGTTAACAGGGAAGGTCTGAAAGGTTGCTACTTTGTTTCAAGAATTGTGAAATACCCTGTATCTTCTTGATGAAGTACAAAATGATATCCTAAATTATCTTAAGAAATCATGAATAATTAAATTATAGTTAAAAATATTTATTTTAATGTGAAAATTTTCATTAAAAATGTAGTACAGTAGGGATTGTGCTGGGTGAAATATGTAGCTAAGTGTTCCCCCTAACATGTACCAAGGAACTTTATATGATGTCAGAGGCACCCTCATATTTTACTTTAAGTATACTTTTGTTTTATAGATCTTTTTTTGAAATCCAGATATTCTTCTTCATCAATAACTATGTTCCACTTTGAGAAATTCATACCTTTGAGAATTTTTTAGAATTTTAAGTATGTTGACCTTTGTGGATTTGATAATTTAATTTTCAATCAATCATGAAGATTGACGCTGTTCTCTGCTTGATATTCCTCAGCTTGTGCAAACTGACCAATCTATTCTTAATAAGGTGGGTGTAATTTTTGGCTGCTTGTTATTGATTAGGAAACCAAACTGGTGTTAAAACTTGTTTTTTGGGGAAGTGTTTAAATAAGGTCTTTAATGACTGGCTGATGGTACTACCTTTGGGTAGTGTGTAAAAAAAAAGGAAAAAAGCTGCACAACCATTCCTTGTCTTGTTATTACAAAAACCCTCAATCCAAAGCACTTTCATCACATCACTTGTAGTGAATAAAATAAACACTATTTCAAATAATAGTTGAATTAAACTTATATTTAACTGAAATGTATTTAACCAGCCCATTGGCTTAGTGGCAGAGTGTTTGCCAATGGCCCGGGAGACCGGGGTTCAATCTCGGCTAGAGTTGTAGGGAAGGAATAATTAAAAAAAAAAAAAAATTTAAATTGAATTAAAAGAGAAAATTATTGAAATATGCAGAAACTCCAGGGAGGTCTCTGACCGGGAAATTGCATGCGTAAGGAAAAAGGGACCTCCCAACAAGAGGAGGAGGCTCATTTTCTTTCAGGCAGTGACAACACCTTGCTAACTGGTGGAAGACGCCATGCATTCGTCTTTGGATAAAGTGTTGGCTAGTCCTTTCACTGGTAGCAGCCCCCTCGGTTGGCAGTATGCCAAAGTATGAAAGGCTACGAAATGAAACTACAAACTAAAACACTGGACTTGGACAAACTCACAAAAGCGACTAACACCATGTTAAAGCTTTAAAATACCAAGTGAGGACACACACATATACCAAGAAACAATTAATGTATTTTTAGACACCTTGACTGGGGGATTCAACCATTTCAATTGTATTCAGGGAAAATTCTCTCACCCATTGAATGATTGTTGAACCCAGGAAATAAAGGAAAATAAAACAAAACAGCTTTGTCTCCTATCTTGTGCTGTCTTCTTTCATCTAATTCTATTTGGGCCTTCTTGTTCAAGGGGTTACTTCAACTAGACAACATGGAGTAAAATAAAATAACCTCAGAATGGTGTCAGATATCAAACAGCAACACAGCTTTGCCCTTGACCAATGCCTGACCCCCACATTGGTTATCCCTTTCGTGATTGTTGAACACCCAGAATAGAGAAGCTATCCCAACATGAAATAAAAAAAAAACTCTTGCATGGTTCAAAACATAATATGAAAGCAAAACAACTAAAACTTGCCTTGAACACACAGAAAATTTTTTAAAAATAAATAAAATTAAAAAAATTTAACAAAATGATACATAGAAAAATAACCCAAAACAAAAAAAACATCCTAAACTTGAAACAGACAACTTTCCATGGGGTACAAAAAAAAAAAAAGTTAACACAGAAATGAATAACATACCCAACATAGAAATCACTACCTCCTCAAAGTCACTTATCAAAAGAAAAAAAAACAAAAAAAACTCCAGCAAATACTAGAGACTGAAAAGCTGTCCACTGCCAAAGCAAAGTCATACTATCCTTTTTCCAACACCATAAAAAAAAAAAAAAAAAAAAAAAAAAGTTTACTGCTATAGAAAGTACAAGCGAGCAAATGCAAGAACAAAAAGAAAAAAACACGGATATTAAAGAAAATGTGAGTAACTAACTTTCTTATTTTTGTTTTGTGAATAATATTCCCAACTATTAAAGGAAAAATTTCCAAAGAAAGGCAAAAAGAGTTTATGAAGAATAATCCTTCTCAAACCAGACGATTACATTCAACAACTCTATGCCACACCAAAATAATGCATGTAAAAAAAAAATGGAAATAAAATCCATCATATCCAATGAGTCCTTGTTTCCAGCCACCCTTAACAAAATTAAAAAATACAATAAAAATTTGCCAAGAAAATAAAAGAATTTGATAAATGATTCTCCTAAAATATAAGGACAGTTAAAAATCAATTCAGTCTTTAGGCAAAAAAAAAGGGGGGGGGGCTGGACATAGTGAGAAAACACAAGCAAATAAAGAAAGAAATTAAAGGGAACCAAAACACCCTAGCAAAATATTCATTTCTCAAATAATCCTTATAGTAGCTCTGCTACTTAGGCAGGGACGTGTGTAGGGAATGAATAAATAAATTTGAAAAAAAAAATTTAAATAGATGGATGAAGCGTTGGCTAGACCTTTCACTGGTAGCAGCCCCCTATGTTGGCAGTATGTCGAAGTATGAAAGGCTAAGAAATGAAACTACAAACTAAAACACTGGACTTGGACAAACTCACAAAAGTGACTAACACCATGTTAAAGCTTTAAAATACCAAATGAGGACACGCATATACCAAGAAACAATTAATGTATTTTTAGACACCTTGACTGGGGGATTCAACCATTTCAATTGTATTCAGGGAAAATTCTCTCACCCATTGAATGATTGTTGAACCCAGGAAATAAAGGAAAATAAAACAAAACAGCTTCGTCTCCTATCTTGTGCTGTCTTCTTTCATCTAATTCTTTTTGGGCCTTCTAGTTCAAAGAGTTACTTCAACTAGACAACATGGAGTAAAATAAAATAACTTCAGAATGGAGTCAGATATCAAACAGCAACACAGCTTTGCCCTTGACCTACACCTGATCCCCACAGAGTCATGCCAAAGACTCAAAAAGTGGTACTTGATACCTCCTTGCTTAACACTCAGCATTATAAGGTACATTTCAAAAAACTGTGCAACTGGTGTAGGTAATATGTCATAAGCTGCCTTAATGAGGAAACAATTGTTTAGGCTCCACGTGATGGTCCCGTCCCTGGTGTTTTCCCAGCTAGTCCATGCACTTTGTTTGAGTTGCACCACAGCTATGGTAAGACGCTTGCTTTCCTCAAAATGATGAATTTCTTCCAAAACCATTCTTTATTTCTTTTGACCACCACCATTGTGGGTGAACACCAAGTCTGGCTCTCCCAGTTACCACAGAGCTGATTACTTTCATTTTGAGGGAAGATTCTGCCATCTCCACTAGTGTCGCATTTCCAACCTGTTATGGCAAGTTGTGCACTTTTCACCAGTGGGTCCACAGTCACACAGCATTTAGAAAAGTCATGCTTTACCTAATTTAAATTCCTCAACAAGTGACTTCATGGGTAGCTTCAGTTTTGTTGATGAACTGTATAATGTCACGTTTGTTAAGGATTTAGGAACTCCCAACCATTTCTTTAGGAACTTACTGATTTAGCGCTCCATTTTTTTCAATTCTCAAAAGTCATACCTCATATGGGCCATGCTAATCTTGGGATTAAACCAAAATAAACACCCCACAGTTTATCTTTTGCAATGAGGTCACATTTATCAATGGAGAGTAATCCATCTTTTAATTGTTTTTAAAAGATCTTGCCACTGATGACAATCAGTAAGTGGAAGGACCAAGGCTTTTTACACTTTTTTCACATATTGTGGGGATTATGTTATCATCAATAGCAAATTTAATTTCTTGGCATCTTCATTTGATTATGGATAGACTTAGGCTTTTAGAAGGTTTTATCTTTATTACTGCCCACTTGAAAAGCTCCAGTAGGCGTTTCAGCATGTGTGATTTTGACTGAAAGCTATCTTGCTTTGTGCAACACATTCCCAAACAATGTTCTGATCATTGGTGGAGACATGAACGCTCAAATAGGCGAAGATGGAAATAAATTCTACTTACACAACTCGCCAAACAGAAATAGTGAATATCATGCAGACTTTTGTCAAGAACATGACTGCACGCCTAAACACTAAGTTCCAAAAAAGGAAAGGAAAGTTATGGACTTACACCTACCCAAATAACTCTAAAGAACAGTTAGATTATATATTCATAAACAAAAAGTGAATAAATAGCATTTTGAACTGTGAGGCATACCCTGTTTTGAAGAAGTATCTTCCAATCACAGAATCATCTCAGCAATTGTTCAGAGTTTACACAGAAATAAAAAATAAAAAATAAATAAATGAAATTTCATGACATGACTGATCCTCAATTACCAACAGTGATATCATCATCATGTCGTGCCATCAGCACGGATTTCCTTGACCCTCTCCCATCACCCTTCTCTATCGTCCATCACTTTCAGTTGGTCTTCAAGGCTACATCCTGTATCGGCAAAGAGCTACTGTATGTAGGTTCTAGCTGGTCATCCTGCCTTTACTTGTTCATGTGAAGGGGGTCCACATGAGTATGTCACTTATGAGTTTGTCCCTACTTCTCCAGCAGTGTCCCGCATGTCTGGTTCGTCTAACTTGGATAGTTTTTGTGATGGGTGGTAGGTGGCCATACAGCTGCTGCTTTGTAGGATGCTGCCTCCAGGACTTGTTCAATATTGCTCGCAGCATTCTTGTGTAATTTCCATCAAGCTTTTTCTCTATACATTTAGTTAGCATCCATGTAGTGCATCTATATAGCAGTATCGACACAAACGCTGCTTGGATAAAACTGCATTTCATTTTATCAGTCAGGTCTGACTTCCATATGACCGATAGCCTATCAATAGCTGTCCATGCCTTTGCTAGTCGTGTGTTGATGTCTGTCTCGGTTGATGAGACACTGCTTCCTAGGTAGGTGAACTTGTCAACTAGTTTCAGAGAGCTACCATTTAGTGTGGAGATGTCACCTCTTTGATTAAAGGACATGTATTCCATCTTGTGTGCGTTGAAATGAAGGCCTATGCCTGCAGCTGCTCGTTCCAGACTATGTAGCAGGGTTTCAGCTTGGGCAGGTGTATTTGCTAGAAGCGCTATGTCATCAGTGTATTCAGCATCCATAATTGTTTGTGTGGGGTACCTTGTGCTTTTTTTCCTTTGTTAGCTTGAAACAAACAATTAATATGGTAAATGTAAGAAACAAGTTTGATACTCTTCAGGAGACATCTGAAAGACATACACCTACAAAGAAGCAGCCGCCAAGTACATACATACCAACCAAATCAAGAGCCAAATGTTCCCTGGGAGGTCAATAATAGTTAGGGAAAAATGAAATACCATGAAATGAAAAAAAAAATCCTTCCTCAATAAAAGAAATCTATAATAATAAAAAAAAAAACAACCATTGAGAACTAACGAAAACATACCAAAAAGAAAAACTAAAATACATTCAAGGCCAAATCAATAAAATCAGAATAAGATAGACAATCACAATTAGCCTGGAGCAAATAGTGAGAAGCCTACTTCTAGGTAAACACAAATAAAATAGAGTTTGTTTTAAACAAGGAGCTATCTTACTCTGAAATTGGTAGACCAGTTCACATACTCTGGTACCAATATCTCATCTACTGAAAGCAATGTCAGCATACTATATATATATATATATATATATATATATATATATATAAAAATAAATAAAGAGGTTTATGGTTCTTAAAAGATCACTTAGTGAGTTAATGAGGACCAAATGTTGCAGACAATTGCCGATTGCATGAAACCCAGGGTTACAGACTGTATCATGTAATATGAGATATATATGAGAGAGAGAAAGACAGACAGCAAACTATGAATCTGGTTTATTTTTATTTGAAGAAATTGGTAGGTAAATTTTATTAATTTCTACCCTACCACTTCTCATAGAAGGGAAAAGTCAGCTTTATATATCCCTGATCAAAACTTCAGTATAATTTTGAACATCTACTTGAACAAAATATAATTAAGTAAAATGAATTTTAAAAACAGAAGTTCAATAATTGAAACAGGAAATGCAAAATCTGTATTGATTCCTAATTTTAAATAGATAGAAAAAATTTTGTAAAGTGATTTTACAAATCATGTTTAATGACATAAGATATTCTTATTTACATTTCATGCCGGACATTGGCATAATGATTAGAGTGTTCGCCAATAGCCTGGGAGACCAAGGTTCAATCCTAGGTTGAGTCATACCAAAGACTCAAAATAATGGTACTTGATGCTACTTTGCTCAACACTCAGTATTATGAGGTAAGGATCAAGGGTAAAGTGGAGCAATCCAGGGAAAGGAGTAGCGCCCTCCCCTACACCTCACTGTAGTAGCTATTGAAAACAGAGCCTTCAGGTCACCCTCGACCATGGTCGCCAACTTTACTTTTTATTAAAGTATTACAGAGTTAGGCAAGATACCTTATTCGAGGGTGACCCAAAGGCTCCCTTTTCGATAGCTACTATATGCAGGTGTAGGGGAGGGTGATACTCCATTTCCAGGATTGCTTCACTTTACTCTTGACCCTCACCTTATAATGCTGAGTGCTAGGCAAGGTGGCATCAAGTACTATTTTTTTTAAGTCTTTGGTATGAATCGACCTGGGACTGAACCCCAGTCTCTCGGACCATTGGCAAATACTCTACTCATTAGGGTAAGGCAAGATAAAAGTATGGATAATCTATGGCTGCTGACTAAACATCATCTTACCAGATATTTCAACTTTGTGTATAAAACCTGATAGATTTTGAGTCATACTTTAAAAATAAAAAATAATAGGGTCTTATATATGATCAGATACAGTACATATGAATACAAATAATACAAACATTGGTAAATAGGTTTTATTATTTGAAGTCCAGGACAATCATCAAAGAATGTTAAGCATTCAAACTTATGAAAATTTTTAACATTTCATTTGATTATTGTTTTAAGATATTTTCAGATTTGAAAATGATTTTAACCAATTTTTTTTCCTTGACGATGTCATGTTAAATAGGGAGAAAAAAAAAGAAAAATCAGCCTATAAAAGTTCATTATTATTTGCAAGTTTTTTTACACCAGCATTAGCTGATGGTTATTCAGTGGAATCTGAATGACATCAAGTCACCTCAAGTCTCCAGGACTCTTCTCAGTATTCTGGCCAATCTTAGAAATACTGTAGTTTGAATAGTCTCAATTCATCCTCTGATTTCCAACTCTTCCAGTCCCTTTTCCAAGCATTTGGAGACCTTTTCAAGAGCAACAACTTCAATGGGTATCACTGTCAATCTCATATTCCAAAGTTTTCTTAGTTCTATAGCAAGGTCCAAGTATTTGTCTCTTTTTCGCTTTTTTTGAATTTCACTTAGTGGTCCACCAGGACAGCAAAGTCTATTATACGGCAGGTTTTCTTTTCTTTGTAAATTAACATTAGGTCTGGTCTTCTAGCCAGGATTAAGTGATCTGAACTTTATGCATCTCATTCTCCAGGACAAATTCTGATTTGTGCATCCACCATTTGGTAGTTTGGTCAAATTTTAATCTCTGACATAGTTCCAAATGGATCATTTTTCCCAACCCAGTCATTTCTTGTCTTATACTCTTTTTGCCCTAGTTTGATGCCTTCACTTATGTAATTAATCGCTTCATCTCTGCCTTCACATAACCTACACTTGCTATTCTGTTGTGTCTTATTTTTGCTTTAACATAGTTCGTCCTTATGGTGTTGTTTTGTGCTATTAGAAATTCAGTTTCTCGCTTAAGGTTTCCCTACCTTTAGTAGCTATGTCTATGTCTTCTCATGTGAGATATTTTCAGTTTGTCACTTGAAATATCCATGGAGTTGTTCTTTTTTCCATTTTTGTTTCTTAGTTGTTATTGTTCTATTAATCATTATGCTGTCTAATGTTTCTGATCACTATAATTAGTCTTTCTTTGATCTTTTTTATGTAGTCTTCAAGTCCTTGTATTGATGCCTTCATACCATCTTCAATGTTGACAACTCTTCTTCCTCCTCCTTTTCTTGACATATATAGTCTATGTCGTCTCTCGGATGTAAGGCCTTATGCATCATCATTAGCTTTCTGTTCCTCTGGTCTATTTGAAGTTCTTTGCTCTCATCTATTTCAAAAATAGTCCCAGTATGTTACAAGAGAGACAGTTCATGTGTTTATCCTTTTGATGAGATTCCTGCTGCAGAGCTTGGTTTCTTCATTCATCTGAGAAAGTCTTAATTCTTTTTCTTTCACCTCCACTTGTTTGATGGTGTCCACTTCCAATATTCCTAAGTATTTGTAAGTTTCCTTTTCTCCAAGTGTTCTGATTCTTTCTTGATTTGATAGTTCTATTCCTTCTATTTTTCTTTTTCTGCTTTTATTATCATCATCATTATGTTGGTACCAGTGTTAATTGAAACTTAAAAAGTTGTCATTTACTTAAGTTTGCAGGAACACAGGTATCAAGTTGTTTGCAGTACCTGGTGTTACTAAGAGGTCACCTATCTCAGAATTGAATAGACTCATTACTACTTAATCTGACAAGAACCTTTACTTTTGGCATGAGTAATTGTATTAAGTTATTATATTGTTTTCAAAATGAATAGGTCTAATACAAGATTTATACTTTTTTAAGAATTATTTATTTCATTCTTACATACATGTATGTTTCCAGCTTGTTGCTTTCATCAGCAAACATTTAGTAATTTATGAGTTTTTTTTTTGCTTGGATGTAGCATTCTGACAAAAGCAACAAGCTGGAAACACATATGTAAGAATGAAATAAACAATTCTTTAAAAAAATATAAATTTCTTACTGGTCCTATTCATTTTGAAATGTTTACTTTTCTCTTTCTGAACCAACAAAAAAAAAAAAAAAAAGTTTTTTTTTTTAAAACACACACAAACTATATATATATGAGAAGGAGAGATTTATACTTACATATATAAATTGATATGTTTGTCTTCATACACAATACAAATTTAAACTAGATATTTATTATGGTTCATTTGGAACAAGGCTAAAAGAGTGAAGCATCCAGTAAAATCATACTCCATACACTAGTAAATTGTCTACCAAAACCAGCTTGCTAACTATTGCTGTAAGCACCCAATGAAAATGATCTACTAAAAATGCTTCTGTTAGCCATGACCCATTTCAGTTCAATATGATTTTAGAATAATTTTTGAAAAAAAATAAATAAAATAAAATAAAAAAATATTCTTCTAAAAACAAGCAGCTTAAATTTCACTTAACAGGCAAAATCAACAACCAAACTCCATTGGCCTAATGAGTAGAGTGTTCGCTAATGATCCAGGAGACCGAGTTTCAATCCCAGGCTGAGTCATACCAAAGACTCAAAAAAAAAAAAAAAAAAAAAAAAAAAAAAAAAAAAAAAAGTTACTTAATTCAGCCTTACTTAACACTCAGCATTATAAGGTAAGGATCAAGGGTAAAGTGAATCAATCCAGGGAATGGAGTAGCACCCTTCCCCTATACCTCGGTGAAGTAGCTATTGAAAAGGGAGCCTTCGGGTCACCCTTGACTAAGGTCACCAACTTTACTAAAAAAAAAAAAAAATCAATGAACTCGGTGAATCTGTTAGTAACAGAATGAAGATCTAAAAAAATACTGTCTTTTTGGACTACTCTAAAGAGAAATAAAGAAAGGAGGAAGAAAGTACCTCATTCTAATCATTAAAATACAGGACAATACTAATAGCAAATAATTTTAATACAACAAATTCCAACACAATTATCTGCATTTGCAAAACAGTAAAACACCTGAAAATAACTCATATTTTCAAGGTAAATTATTTCTCAAATATAAGTATTATATTAAAAAAAATCCCATACTTTCAGTTTTCCTGATCAGTTATAGATGTTAAAACTGGTGAAAATGAAAATAAATGACAAAAGACAAATAAATAAGAAGAACGGGAGAAGAGACAAAATATCCTGACAATAATAAAGGCTATTAAAACATGATTGAAGTTTTATAACTAAATTTCTTTACTTTTAATGTGAAGGTTTGTAAATTAATTGTATAATTACACTTTTCTAATATGTCAATTATCTTTGCTCACAAAGATATTAATACATCAATAACTACTTTAAAAAGAAATTACAGAATATATATCAACATTTGAAAAATACAAATTTTAAAATCAATCACTTCCAAACTAAAATAAATTTGTGCACTTACCATTCTTTTGTACATTCTATAATTAATTTTTGATAAGATGCTGTGAATTGAAATTTTGAGGCTGATTTTCCTACTCTTTGCAATCTCTTCCAAACACTCATTTTGGCAGTTTAGGTCAATAATTCAATTGCAAGTAATCTACAAGTAAAAAAAAAAAAAAAAAAACTTTTTACATAACACAATAGAATACATAATTATACACAAATTTCAAAGAAAAAAATTAGAAAAACAAAAATTAGTAAGAATGAAATAGAAAAAAAATGTATCGGAGTATTTAAAAAATGTATATTATACTCAAATGTATACACCTACATGCAAATAATTATGTACACACCCAAACTAACAAGCATATATATCTGTGTGTATGCATGTGTGTGTGTAAATACATGCATGTGTATATGTTCTAAAAACAATACAAATAAAAACCAAAATAAAATCAAGTATTTGTAATCAAATATTTTTTTAAATTTAAAAAACAAAAAAAAACCTATGAATATGTTTCTTAAAGTTTTGAAATTTCTCACAATAGTCAAATAAATAGTTTGATTTCAAAAATCTATACAACTTAATATAATCTCAAAAATGTCAGAAATTAATAAACTGGTCTACCCAAAACAATAACAGTACCCTTAAAGAAATGCTTATACTAAGCTTCTTTTTTTTCCACAGATAATGCAATTTTAGTATATATATCACATTCATGAAATTATGACTAGTTATTTTCATTATGCTATGCATGCAAAAGAACATCATAATACTAAACAGCAACTAAAATTGACTCATTTGAAATAAGAGTACAATGAAACAGCACACATTTTTTTTATATTTTGTTTTCTGACATGTACATTTTAAGCATTCCAAAGTAGTGTATTAATGGAATTTTACCAATTACAATGTACAGTATAAAATAATTTTTTTTTCTTGGTATATAATTATCAAATCTAAGGATCAATATAATATTTGAAAATTACCAGATAATAAACTTAAGATATAGGATAAAAATACCTTCATTAGTTATTTTGTCATTCATTATAATTATTAAAAAAAAGATACATTTCAAATTCAACTTCTTTTCATAAATCTTAGACAGCCATTTTACCTTCAGAACAATTACCTCAAAGGCATTCCTTCAAATAGAATTCTAAAACAATGCGATATGTAGTAGTTAAAAAAAGGCTATGTGTATATATGTGCACCAAATAAAAGCAATAAAATTTCTTAGTACTTTGTAAAAATTACAGTTATCATGATAGTAAAATGGTTCCTTGGTATTGTTGATTAACAGTTATGGAAAACTGCTGGATATATGCAGTCCTGAAAATACATGTGT
Source organism: Sepioteuthis lessoniana (assembly GCA_963585895.1). NCBI lineage: Eukaryota > Metazoa > Mollusca > Cephalopoda > Myopsida > Loliginidae > Sepioteuthis > Sepioteuthis lessoniana. The sequence continues at coordinate 47,735 of CAUZXS010000307.1, read as the reverse complement.
GTGTACACATGTGTGCTCCAAATGAAAGTAATAAAATTATTTAGTACCATGTACATATAGTAAAAATTACAGCTAGTTATTATGATAGTAAAATTATTCCTGGGTTTAGATGAATAGCAGAAAGACACAAATTATGGGAAACTGCTGGATATATGCAGTCCTTAAAGTGTGTGTGTACATTTGTGAACCAAATAAAATTATTTAGTATTTTGTAAATATAGTAAAAATTACAGTTAGTTATTATGATAGTAAAATTATTCCTGGGTTTTGATGAATAGCAGAAAGACACAAATTATGGGAAACTGCTGGATATATGCAGTCCTAAAAGTGTGTGTGTGTGTGTGTGTAAGTAAGTAAGTAAGTAAGTAAGTAAGTAAGTAAGTGTGTGTGTGTGTGTGTGTGTGTGTGTGTGTGTGCATACATGTATGCACCAAATAAAATTATTTAGTACTTTGTAAATATAGTAAAAATTACAGCTTGTTATTATGATAGTAAAATGGTTCCTTGGTACTGTTGATTTGCAGTAAAACTCAAATTATGGGAAACTACTAGATACATGCAGTCCTGAAAAGGACTAAAATTTTTGTAGACACTGAGGTCTTCAAAAAATGTACTTTTAGTAAATTTTTTTCAGCATTGTTTACGATTAATATACATTGTACAGGGCTACCTACATCATTTATACTTTTACTTGGGTCAATTTAAAATCAACAACACTAACATGTGGTAAATGTTACTAAAAAATAAAATAAAATAAATAAACTTACAAAACAAAGAAATTTACAGATTATATCTTTTTATTATCTTATGAAGTTGATATATTGTGAAAATTTTCTGTTCTGTACTGAATTAATTCAAGAGAGCGATACTTTGTTTAAATTGATAAGTTTATTTTTTGTCCGACCTTAGTAGAGGGTGATCAAAAGGCTCTCTTTTCAATAGCTACTACACTGAGGTGTATGGGAAGGCACTACTCCAGTTCCTGGATTGCTCCACTTTACCCTCGATACGTACCTCATAATGCTGAGTATTAGGCGAGGCGGTATCAAGTACCATTTTTTGAGTCTTTGGAATGACTCGAACTGGGATTGAACCTCAGTCTCCCAGACTATTGGCGAACACTCTACTCATTAGGCCAAGTGTTCGCCAATAGTCTGGGAGACCGGAGTTCAATCCCAGGTCGAGTCATACCAAAGACTCAAAAAAAAACTGGTACTTGATGCCGCTCCGCTTAACACTCAGCATTATAAGGTGGGGATCAAGGGGAAAGTAGCACCCTCCCCTACACCTCGGTGTCGTAGCTATTGAAAAGGGAGCCTTCAGGTCACCCTCGACTAAGATCGCCAACTTTACTTTTCACTTATTTTTTGTCCAGACTGTTAGTCCTAACTAAGCAATAATACTATGTAATTATTTTACATTTCCAGCTTGAAAAACTACCGATAAACCTAATTAGTAATATTTTAAATGAATAATTATTTTAATAAGACAATTTGCTAATTTCTTTCTTTTGAGGTTTGGAAATATAAATTCAGTATGATTAGTTATGTCTTGCAGCTACATAACAGCTTGTTGATTATTCATTAGAAAACATCTTTCAATAAACGTTCACATTTCTCCGAGAAAAAAAGTGTAAACCTTCCAGTATGCACAACAAAAGTGCATACCAAATTTAGTAGCTCTAAATCCGTTTAAGAACAAAAAAAAATGTTTAAAATCTAAATAACCACATTTAATTAGTCACTATTGGCCTAATGAGTAGAGTGTTCGCCAATGGTCCAGGAGACCGAGGTTCAATCCCAGGTCGAGTCATACCAAAGATTAAAAAAATGGTACTTGATGCCGCCTTGCTTAGCACTCAGCATTATAAGGCGAAGATCAAGGATAAAGTGGAGCAATCCTGGGAATGGAGTAGCGCCCTCCCCTACACCTCGGTGTAGTAGCTATTGAAAAGGGAGCCTTTGGATCCCCCTTGACTAAGATCGCCAAATTTACTACTTTTAGGTTGATTTCTACTAATCCCATTTAATGTTTCTAGCCATAATCATTCTAAGATCATTAGAATGTTGGAAAAGTAATATATCTCAATTCATTTCAACTAAGATGTTGAACGCGATTTATCTGACGTCCCACTGTGTCAGAATATGGCACAAGGCCGTTTTATGGTGGAGGCCGTGCAAGAATCGAGACTCGTGCGGGTGGTGCAAAAATATTTGACCCCCGTCGCCATTCGCCTTTTGGAGCGCCTTGAGCACTAAGCAAAATATTTAGTCCAACAAGCAAGACAAAGACCTGGGAGCGGCCACCTGAGGCCAAGGTATCACAGTTCGCAAACAACCTCCCGGCAAGAATACCAGGCGGTGGCCCAAAAGGGTGTGAGGTCGCGAACTAAGATGTTGAACAAGCATACAAAAAAAAAATCCTAGCAAGGAATCAGTTTTTATAAACTATAAAGAAATACCAACTGATATAATTTACTATTTGAACAATTACAATTTTCCTAAATCAAGCAAAATTAATCTTGGCATAAAGCAAGCACTAATATTTTGATAAAATTAGAGTCAAAATAATATGAAGTTTAAATTTAACTAAATTATAATTGATCTCAAACCCAAAAATTTATCGAATTTCAGGATGTAATAAGAATTATTACAATGTATGCATAAATTAAACCATTACTTTTTATAAAGACTAAATGTGTTACATTCTCAAGATTAGTTTATCACGTACAGTAGCAGAACAATCTTAATTAGTGAAAAGAATAGTTGGTAAGTCAATACTCACATCTGTGTTATCTACATATTTACTAAGCACAGATAGGTGTGTGTACTCTAAGTACTTTTTTTTTTTACTTTATTTTCTTTGAAAAGAATTACGATAATTAAAGCATATAAATTTAATGAATTACCAAATTATGAATAATGAAAAGCATGTAAACAAAAAAATAGAAAAAAAATCATAAAAGAAAAATAATTTACGTGTAAATGAAATACATTTAAAAATAAATTAAAAAAATATTCTATAAAAAAAAGTTTTTTCTGCTTTTAGTACTACGAAAAAAGTAAACTATTTCTTTAAAATTAAGAAGTTTTAGTACTTAGGTAATGTAACCACATCTTTGTCGTATATATTTTTTTAAACAAGGTGTTTTAATCGTTCCATTTTGGTTCAGACCATGGCAATCCTTGGTTCAAATTAATCACACGTTATTGTTGCTTAAAAAATATTTAGTTACTGTATCCTTTGGTTACAGCAATCAAAACATGGATTAAAAAAAAAAAAGAGAGGTAATTTGTCTTAAGTAACCGAAATATAATAATCAAAATGTTATATACCTAGTTATAGCAACATGTTATATACACGATTCTAATGGATAATTAAAACTGAATATTAAATATAACTTGAATAATCCACTATTTGAAGACAAAAAATATTTTCTAAGAGATAGTCTTTAAACCAAGTGTAAAATTGATAGCAAGACTTGATATCTTTAAAAGATACTTTCAACTTTTTTAAAAATTATTCCTCATCAAGGTATTCCAACAGCAAATTCCCTTGACGCTCTCTTACACTCCGTTTCTATCAGTCACCACTCTTGGTAAGTCCTCAAGACAGCATATAGTGTCCGTAAAAAATGCCACAATAACATATTGGTTTTGTTCATTACAAAATTTGGAAAAAAAAAAATTAGCCATATCAAATGGTGTAAACAGTAACTGCTACTACAAAATCATTCTAATAATTATTCAATCCCTAAATTTATAATTTTGTTAATAACTTTTGTTGAACAGATTAACAAACAAAAAAAAAAAAAAAAAAAAACTTATATTAAGAACAAACGTATTCTAAAGTCTAAAATATAAAATTATCCTAAAACCACAAATCAAAATTATTAACTTAAAATATTTTCTAGGATTTTAGAAGCCATTTTTATGCACAACTTTAAATTTACGTAGCAATACTACAAAAAATCTAGAAAATGTCGAGATACAAAAAAATCATTTTATAGCAACGGAAAAACTGTATCTTATCTTCAGACTTTTTTTTTCCATGTACAGGGTACGAAAGCAAAATTAGGAATATTCTAGTATAATAAACGACCATTATAAAACAAAATTTATAGTAATTTTAAAAAATAAATAAAATAAGATAGACACAAAATAAATTTACTCAATATGGCCACCATTTTTTTCAATTATTGTATTAACATGCCTTCAAAACGATTTACATGCCTTCAAAATATATTCTTTAGACATTTTATTCAATTTTTCCTCAATAGTAGTCTTAAACGAAACGATAATTGGATGGGATGTTGCATTTGTTTTGTTTTCTAAAACGCCCCATATAGGGTAACTTTCACTTCATTAGCGCGCTTTCTTATTGACGTTGTGGGGTCCTTTAACCGCCGTAGCGAGAGCAGTTTAAGAAAAAAATGTTCATTTTTTGTTCAATCCTCCACTCCCCTTTTCCTTAAAAAGTTCTTTTTCAGTAAAAAAAAAAAAAAAAAAAAATTTTTTTTCTTTGCTTTGTACATGATAAACAAAGAAACTCCAATTATTTTGGATTTTTTTTGGCTTGATTTCGGCGTTAAACTAAATCATATATTCTTTGTCGTTTTTTTCTTGTTCAGGCTGAATTTTAAAAAAATGAAAAATGTGTTAGGATAATACAACTAATCATGAAAATTTAGATTCATCGTGATTTTTTTTTTCAAAAATTGGACTAATCCGACTAAAAAAAAAAAAAAAAAAAAAAAAAAAAAAAGTTTTAAGAATTCCATATTTTGCTTTCGCACCCTGTAGGCATTTATGAAATTCAGATAACAGCATATTAATTATTGCGTGTTTATACTACTGTAGCTATCATAATTGGAATACTCTTCATTTTTAAACATACCATGAAAATAATAATAGCATCTAAAAAAAAAAAAATTTAAAAAAAAAAATTTAAAAAAAATCCTTTGCTGACGGCTATTTTCAATAAACTAAAAATTCATTCAAATATCATTCAGTGATTTTATATTTTTAAAAGATGCTTATTACCTGTTGACATTTAAAGATTACCGATAGAAATACAGTTCAATTTAAATAAAATTCACATGAATCTAAGAATGATTATTGATCATTGGAATATCCTACCAACAAAGAACATGATTATCAATCAAACTGCTACAAGATTATAGATATTATGTAATTAACATTATTAAAAAAAATCATGAAACATTACTTTCGTGTCATAGGTAAACTAATCATTCTTATATCTAGCAAAAATTACATGATAGTCTATCAAATATCCGCCCGCCAGACAGACAGTGACAGAGAAAACGAAAGAATACAAGTTAATCCTAAAAACATGCTAATAGGTAATCAAAACTAGATTAACAAGAAAGACAAAATGTGACATTTTATCTTTAACCTACATTTTCAGCATACTCCATAAATCACTACTCAAACATTTTGTATTAATATTAATTTATATATAGATTATTACTAATGTTTATTTGATTGCTGTAGTAGAATACAATACAAAATTATATACAATAGTTATAATAATATATTTTATTTATAATTTATATACTTCATAATTAATGATAATTTTAATTAAAAACACTTATTCAAAATTACTTAGTGGTAGTCAATATAATAATTAAAACAGCAATTTATCTTTCACATTAATACAAATGAGTTTGACATCCATATTCAATATATTTGAAAATCAAGTTATTAAATACTTAAAAATAGAATAAATGTTTAAATTGAAATCAAACTTATAATCAGATTTCAGATATTCTACATGAGAAGTAGAAATAAAATATGAAAATACTTTTTAATATATTTAAGTGAAGGTCATCTTAAAATCATTAGAACATCAATAAAGAGGCTCCTCTGAATGTGATTACTAGTAGCAATTAACTCTTTGTTTATTTTCCCCATCTCCCTATGTTGAGATATTTTACATAGTCTTAATACAAATATTAAAGAATATAACAAACAATAACTGAAGTACTCACAGCTTTTATTATTATTTTCAAAAAGCCACAGTTGCTATTGACTTTATCACTGACAATGGATATAACAACCATTAATTCTATCACTTAAGCAGTAATTATCCATAGAGTAGATTAACTAGTCTCACTCAAATTCTTTTCTTACAAAAGACAAGGTCAAAATAATTGGTGATAAAAAAAAGTTTCCAGAATAGGAAACTTTTCTATCTTCAGCCAGGCCTGAATGTCTCAGTAAGTTTTAAATTACATACTTTTACAAAGATATAACCGATACAAAATCTGATATCTTAATTCCATTAATATCAATAGGTAAAACGAAAAAAAAAAAAAAGAATATTCAAGACTTCATTGCCATTATAGAAATTACACAAGTTTCACACAGCTAAAACTTCTAACTGAACAATAACATCACTTAAAAACAAGAGGAAATTTATACTTATGTCGCTAGCAAATTTATACGTAAACAAGTGAGAAATGAGAATTTCCCTTTCATTATCGGCCCCAAACAACTCATGTCAATTTTAAACAGATTTAACAATAATTTTGAAAGACTTTTTTTATTTAATCATTCCATAAAAAGGTATGTATTGATAGTACTATAATAAAACTGAAATCATTGATCTAACAACTATTTAACTCATAATATATGCAAAAATAAATTTACTATTAAACTTAGATTTATTAGAATACCTTAGTATAACATATATACTTTTAAGATAATCAAATCTTTACTATTAAATTCACTTTCTGACTAATACTTTTGGAAAAAGGTATGAATCCCCATATCTCCCTTCCAACTAAGGTTGGCTTTGGCATTAAATAACCCATGAAGGTTGATATGCCATCAACTAAAAAACCCAACCAATTTTTTTTTATATAAAAAAAAGAGCTAATAAAGTTTAGTGTGTTACTCACCAAAACATATACAAATGGTTTTCTTCCCTACAACATTCATAAACACACATTACTGTTCAATTGCTTATAGACATTGACATATATATATATATATATATATATATATATATATATATATATATATATATATAAACTAATGTTTTTTATCTACTTTGTAGATATAAATGAAGTGAAAACACAAAAATGAAATGCATATAAAATGAAAACAAGGTCAAGTGTTTCGACTTAAGCAGCAGCTGCCCAAAACAATTTCCAACATCCTATATATGATTCATGAAATAAGTAAAAAAAAAAAAAAAATGAACAAGCAATCATAACAAACAAAAAAAAAACTTCATATAAATTTCTTATGTAAATATACATTGCCAACATGTATTCCATCAATTTACATATTACAAAAGATTACAATAAAAAATATAAAATGGTAAATATAATGGTAATACAAAACTATGGAATGAATATTTTTAGAATTTTTAAATATTTCTTTCTAAAAATTAGACACTCAGCTTTACCATACATACAGTGCTTCCACTTCAGCTGAAATACAAACAGACTTCACTTTAAAAGTCTTCACAATAATCAGACTGTTTTGCTTATCTTCAAGGCTTGACTTTCTTCTTTTCTTTTTTTTTTTTTTTTTGTACCTTTTATTTTTATTACTCGTAGTAGCTCGGGTAAAATTGCCACAAATTGCTTTTCATGATATCAGCTGATTGTTACAATAAAATTCCAAAAAACTTATATGAAAGCATAATTTAATGTCTTAGTAGAAAACTGATTATACAAATTTCCGAATTCTACATTAAAAGTATTTTTAAAATAATGTTATATGTTAAATGCACACACTTTCATAGGGATATAATTCACATTCCAATTATGGAACACCGCTATATTTAGCAATGATTAACTACTGTACCTGTATTTAGTAGAATAAACTAATCGATTTTTTTTTTTTAACTAAAAAAAAAAAAAAAAATGTATGAACATAGTAATCTCAGTAACCTGGATATTCACCCAAAACTTATTTTTTTTAAGTTATTAAAAATTACCACAGTTCAAATCGGGCCATTGGCCTAATGAGTAGAGTGTTCGTTATTGGTCCCGGAGACCAAAGTTCAATCCAAGTTCGAGTCATACCAAAGATTAAAAAAAAAAAAAAAAGTACTTGATTCTACCTTGCTTAACACTCAGAATTTCAAGGTAAGGATCAATCCAGGGAATAAAGTAGCACCCTCCCCAACATCTCGGTGTAGTAGCTATAGAAAAGGGAGCCTTCGGGTAACCCTCGACTAAGGTTGCCAACTTTCCTTTTACAGTTCAAATAAATATCATAAATTGACAAACCTAATAAGTTTAACAAATGATCTAATTATTTGATAGGCTAAAGAATAAAAGATGAAAGGTAATGAAAATCAAGTGTACAACTGTTCTTACCAAGTCATTTTCCATGATATTTTTTATGTGACAATACAATATTAAATAGCTAGATATCAAGATTGCAGAAAATGTTACAGTTCAATAAAATACAAGATTTTAAAGGAGCGATATAAAATTTAACAGAAAAACTGAAACTTAGCAACTTGATAACAAATTGTGTTATATGTTTAATGGGAACTACTGTATATATATAATTAAAAAGAATTACATTTGATTAAAAAAAAAAAAAAAAAAAAAAATCGGTATAATTATTTAAGTTTTGAAACAATGTTACCGGTACCCAGTAAGATTTCATTTCACTGCTACTTTTATAAAATGAGTTTGGTACTTATTTAAAAATTATTATAACTACCTACTTAAATATCTAATTTGATATAACACCTATGATATACAATATTATAAAAACATTTTAAATCATCAACAAACTTTTAGGGTTTTTACAATACATATTCTGCATTAGGTCTTAACTGCACTCAGAATATGCACTTTATATGTACATACATATTTTGCTTAATGCATTTTTCACTTTGGGATAGAGGAATATAATTATTCTTAACATTATTTACAAGCTCAATTTGGAACAACTTCCAATTTTTATTATATATATTTACCAACCACTCCACTCGGGCAGGATATGACACAAGGTCAATTTTTAAGGGGAGTCTAACAGGTTTTGAATTCAGAGTTTTCCTTCTCTTGGACTAGTTGCCTCACCAAGGCTGAAAAACATAGTCTGCCCTACTATTTATCTATAGCTGGAGGGAGAATATTTGGATTCATACCTTTCCCAAGGGTATTAGTGCTATGTGAAATGCAATCAGTCTCGTCCAGGATTTGAACTCGTGTCGCCGTGTCCATTTCCTACGACGATAACCATTACACCACGGGCACCTCCTCCAATTTTTATTATAAGGTCCCCAATACTTGAAAAGGAGAGTTTTCATACTCTCTCCTTAAAGTTTAGTGCCCCCCCACACACACACAAAAGTATGATAGTTTATATTTTTTCTGTAACATTTATTTAATTCAGGAAAGAAGGAATATGAAAATTTCATTCGTGAATATGTAATGCTGAAATTAACCAAATTAACATTTACGAATGAGAACTGGCTTGATACAAAAACCGCAAAGGCAGGATGAAAGTTGAGCAAAATAACCATTTAGCCACATACACACGTTAAAATAGATTCTGATTTCTATAATGCATTGATTTTTAAAAATTAGTCAAATAGACAAGTAATGGTAATAACTTTTCAATTATTACAAAGGTTTAAGAAAAAATAATTTATATAGGCTATTTTCAAGATTTAGAAAAAAGATACAAATTTTTAGTTTAATTATATATATAACAAAAAATACATTTTCAGTTCAAATCGAATTAAACCGGCCAATATATTCAGTTAATTTAATGGTAAATACAAGAAATTATAAATATAAAAGATTTAGCATCGAATTAAGAGATTGTCATTTGCTTTCACTTGCATGCCCTCTTTTTTGCTGAGTAACCGTTAAATCCCTAAATTGGACACTTTCTTTATGGTTGAGAGAGACTAAAATATGACCGATTGATTCGTTGTAATCAAAGATTTAGATTTTATGTAATTGTGCAGTAACAAATACCGAAGTAAATGACAAAAAGTGAAAGTATTACAAAGGTGCAGTCGGTGTATTCTACAGCTCCAGCTGACTTAGCAAAAGACAGGAGAGCGTGTAACATTAACAATACTTGTTTCTAAACAGAACAAGGTACACGAGTGAGATCAAAGTGTGAAAACAATTTTCTGTCAATATCCCAGCGCCCGGGGGGAAAAATGAAATTTGAAAAATGTTGCTAACAACTGGTGAAATTTAAACGAAAGTTTCTAAATAATTCTATCGTTAGTAGACTGTCTAGGATACCAGACACTGCATACCAGACTTTGGTATTCTTAACTATCGGGGAAGAGACCTACAACACTTAGTAATTTACGAAGCTTTTTTTGCTTAGATTTGGCACAAGGCCATATGAATGGAGCACCCAATGAGATTCGAACACCCTCGAGAAGGTTTGCTAGTCTAACTTACTAATTACACCACCCGAGGAGCTCATATCTATAACATTTATGACGACGGATAAAACAAAATGAAACTTGACATGGTGATAAAGAAATTGTTAATAAATGAAATGCTCAAAGCCTACAAATACCGCTTCCGGAAACAAGAAGCCTCGGGTCGGATAGTTGCTCTGCTTCAACTTGCATAAAACTACAATTTCGGAACAAAGTTATTGTCAGATTTAGAGACAATTTATTTAAACCCTATACGTTATGCTCATAGAGCCCAAAGAGGAAAAGGGGAGCGTCGTCAATATACTTATGCTGGTTCAGAATATGATAGCAAAAGTTCAGTAATTCGATGACCACATACAATTTTTTTTTAATTATTTGGTTTAATGCACAGGGAAGGAAAAGAAAAAAAAAAGATTTCTGAGTTAGATACAATATTTTCAGGGAAAAGTTGCAGTCAGATAAACAACTTACTCTAAACAAGTGCCAATGAATAAGTATAGACGAGACATCCAAACAACAAATTATTTCTTTTGGTGTTTATAACCGCCAACTCTAATATCAACCGGGTTACTATAGAAATAATTTCAATAAACCTCTGTAAAAATTGAAAGTGATACCCAAGAAATGCATGCGTTGCGGACAATTTCCAGCCCACAGTAGGAAAGACTGCTCTGCAAAAGCAGCACATTACAAAATCAGTTTGCAAATGGGGCATTATTCTAGCGTTTGCAGAAACGCAAAGTCAAGAACCAGAGAAATAAAAAAAAAAAACCCAGAAAAAGGAATAATTTTTACGTTCAGTGACTCTAGAAAACATGTATGTAGTCAGAGGTTAGATTATTTGATTTAATGGTATCTCAACCCTTGATGGTTATTTAATGCCAAATCCTGTTTATAAATATGATTTTCAAGTGAATAGTTTGTAGGTAACATTTTTTAAATGAGCCAGAGCTGATTTGTTTGCATACAATTAAAATGAGCTCAAGAATAGCAATTTATTGTTTGCTCACAGTTAAATAGTTTCAAGTATTGCTACTTAATAATTCAATTTGTTTACACAAAGTTAAATGGTTTCAAACGTAGTAAGTGATCGAACTGTTCTTTTTGACCCATAGACGGAACCCTAATAGGTACTACCACTTGAGCAGACCAGGGAGTAATGGCAATGAAAATGTACTCTCTACAGCACAAACCGACTATGCTATATGTAGTCAGAGAAGATTGGCAGGTTAAAGACAAAATCACCACTAAGCTCACAAACAAAACTTTAAATTCTAGGTTAGATATAGATGCAGACGGGACAGTAGTCTTAGACCGGTATTTCATAATTCTCCACTCATCCAACCAACAAAGGGACTACAGACCTGGTCATCATTAAATAAAGGTCAGTGGAAATGTGGAGGCCACAGAAAAAAAAATTCACAAAACCCTAATGAAGCAAAGTATAGAAGTAGTAATTTTTACTAAGATATAGCACAAGGCCGCATGAATGGGGAACCCAATGAGAATCGAACTCACTCGTGCAGGCTTGCTAGTCTACCTAGCTAACCATTACACCACAAAAGACTATAGTTGCAAAGAACGATTAAACTGTGAGAAATAAGCACTGGTAATTTACTGAGCTTTTTGCATAGATGTGACACAAGGTCGGAAAGAGGACGTAGCATTATCTTCTTTGTCTTCTAAGAGACCGTTAAAATTCCTAAATTTCTGGTATGTAATCCATAAAGGTCTGATATTTAACAGGTGTCCACCAAGCCAGAATGCAGCACAAGGCCATTTTAAAGTTGGGGTTGATGCACATATTGCCTCTGAGACCAGGTAAGTCAAACCCACGCCTATTATCATAACACTCGACTTATAAAATCTCGTAAAATCCGACAGTAGAGAGCACAGATTTATTGCATTTCTCCATCTTATCCTATGAAAATACAATGGACCAAACTACAAAATTTTCTTATTTTTCCTACATCGCCGCAGAAATAATTGAACTTTTCATCGGTGAACTATTTATGATTTCTAGTAAGAATAAACGAGAAATTTATTGTTAAATTCGTTTTTCTTAAATATTGACTTTGAACACTCCATTAAAGTACTATTCTTTCTTGAATTTGATTTTCTTTAAAAGCCGAATCTTTTATATAATTGTACGGTTAAATTTTGGTATGAAACTTTTCAAAATAAATTCAGATTTAAGTTGCCTTGAATAATTCCATCTTGGAGCTACAAATAAGCACCCAACCCTCTAAAATTTGTATCACTGATTTTTTTTCCGAATATTAATTCGGATTATTTTTTTAAGCAGCAGAGATTCAGATTATTAAGAAAAAATTCAAAATCAAAGTTTTAGTGTCATATTCGGGGGAAGGGTCTTAGGCCAACTGCATAAGTCATAGTCACCACTTAAAGGCAAAAATATTTACCAATATTCAAAAAAGTCTGATAAATTCCTTTTTGATTGATTACAAACATCATGCACAAAGAGACTTTTTTTAATAAAAATAATTGTGTTAACACCAAGTCAATAATTTTAGGTAACCGGGGCATTGGTCTAATGAGTAGAGTGTTCGCTAATGGTCCGGGAGACAGAGGTTCAATCCCAGGTCGAGTCATACCAAAAACTTTTTAAAATGGTATTTGATGCTGCCTTGCTTAATATTCAGCATTATAAAAGGTATGGATCAAGGGTAAAGTGGAGCAATTCCGGGAATGGAGTAGCGCCTTCCCCTACACCTCGATGTGGTAGCTATTTTCACTTAGTTTAATCTAAGAAATATCAAATTCATTAAACTTACACTGCTCGACAACCACGTGTGACATAACAGCCTTCAAACTAGAATTCAACACATTATAAAATTACCCCCAGACAAATATTTCATATATTATGATATTTTATATTTCATTACAGTCTATATATTTCATTATTCTATATTATCGTTAATATATATTATTTTCAGTTGCAGGTAAATAAGTTGTTTGTTTTTTTTACCTACCTATACTAAACAAATAAATACCGGGCCATTAGCCTAATGAGTAGTGTTCATCAATGGTCCGGAAGACTGGGGTTCAATCCCAGGTTGAGTCATACCAAAGAATTAAAAAAAAAAATGATACTTGATGCCACCTTACCTAACATTCAGCATTATAAGGTAAGGATCAAGGGTAAAGTGGAACAATTCAGGGAATAGAATAGCGCTTTTCCTTACACCTCAGTGTTGTATCTATTGAAAAGGGAGCCTTCAGGTCACCGACTAAATTCACCAACTTTTTACTATACGAAAGAAAAATCTTGAAGATTTCTTTTTGATTACCAGCACTATAATTCATATCATGCACAACAAATTCTCAATTTAGCCACTTTGATTTCTTCGTTTCATGGCATATTAACCTTCGTGGGTTATTTAATGCTAAAGCTATCTTTGTAGTAAAGTTATGGTACTTATTTAACTGGCGAGGATAAGGGGGTTTGAGCATTTGAATATTCTCTTAAAATCTCAAACTCCCTTCCAACAAATCAGTCTAATACGATGATAAATAATTTTACGTATATCTCAATTTCTGGTAACTTATTGTTCACAAAGGAACTCTAAAAAAATTTATAAATGAAATTTAAAAAGTAACCTAACATTGATATTATCATCAGTTCACAACCACTTGCGACGCCTCAAAATTTACTCAGGTAACTTAGTACATTTCTACACCTTCACACACTCACTTTTTTTTTTTTTTTTGTACACAAGATATTGAAAAAAAAATCTTATTGCAAATATCACAATTAAATGTGTACCACTATTTTAAAATTTTACTAACTTGGAGAGAAGAGATGGTCACTTATATGATGATTAAGCAAATAACATGGCACTTCGACGATCTAAATGTTATAAGAAATGTTCACCTATTTACTTTAAATTTATAGTAAATTTTCACATACCTAACAAGTCGAATTGACAATGTTTATTGTTGTTCAAATATGGCAGTAGTACGAAGTACAGAAGAGATTTCTCATTAAAAAAAAAGTTTTATTTTACCTAAGAAAAATAATTTAAATATAAAATTTTTAATTTTTTTAAAGCCTTGAAATACGAATGCAAATAGAAACGAAAAGCACTAAAATGACAAAGAAAAGAATTTTGACAACTGTATGAATTCTACATGCTAAATTAAGTGCAAATGATCCTATTTCTGTGCAAGACACGTGTTTCTTTTTTATGTGTATATCCTAGAGTTTAATAGTGGTTACAATATTCTTTATATTTTTTAAATAAATAGACAGAGGAAAAATATACCTCAAGATTAGGAAAGATTAAATCTACTATGGATGGGATATTTCTCAAATTACACGTTAAACAATTGTGTAGTGTACAATTACTGTACAGTGTACGAGTTTATCAGGTATTTTTATTTTTTCAAATTCAAGATTACAAAAAAAAACAACAAAAAAACAAAAAAAAAAACAAAACATATTCTTAATTTTTCTTTAATTTATTGAAATAAAAAAAATCGAATAGATACTTACATGTAGTGTAGTTATAGTTACTAAGTAAAGTGTGGATAAAACTAACGAAAATAAGGAAATAGCTCAACTACTATCAAAAGTGAACGACAACCATTAAGCTCGTAGGGTTGTTAAAGTGAATTGAATAAAAATCAAAAAATAAATAATTTCGGTGGGTGGTCACTTAATGACGTTGACAAATGATCTTTTGGATATCAAGCGTAAGAAATACTTTGTGATACTCACTCATGATAAACTTTAAACATCAGTATTTGAAGAAAATTAACAGCTGAACAGACGACGAATCGCCATGGTCGTTTGTTCGTCACGTGTTTCCCTTTATGTTCGTAAAGAAATAATTTAATTTTTTTTTTTTTTGCTTTTGTTCTTGTTGGTTACTTCTTTATTTAACGTATTCTTTTAAAGATATTCTAAATTCAAATTTGAAAATAAAAAAACATTATATATAATATTTACATATGTAGTCTTGGGTTTCGAGGCTAAATCCAAATAAAGAAAGTTTTCAGTTTTTGTTTTTCAAACTTTGAATTAGTTTATCAGTTTGATATTTTACATTTTTTTTTTAATTTTAAAAATACAATTAAAATTTTGATCTGCAATTAAGCTGATTCGAAAGCAAATTTGTTTTTTTTTTAGGTTTATTTTGCTGCTTTTTTACCCCCCAAATCTGGTTAGAGATTATTTTTATGAACCAACGAAAGGAAGGGGTGTTTGAAACAGAACGAGGTCAGTTTACATTTTGAATCGAGGCTTAGCAGACGAGACGCGGAGAGTTCTGTTACAGGAAAAATGGCGACACCTAAACGCAAAGAAAATTCACCCAAAAAGTCGAAAAAGATCTATGAAGCTAAAGGTAAGAGATTTAAAAGTTTATATTAATACTCATTAACAAGGAATAAGCTACTGAAACCATTCTAACACTTTTATTTGCTTTGTTCATGCCGCATAGATCATGTCGGCTGCTAGCGGGAAGAAAGGGTTTTGTTGTGTAAAAAAATCTTTGTAAACTAAATGTTGGGTATGAATACATTTTCTTTATTTTAAGAGATTTTTATTTATTGATCGACTAGAAAGAACAAATGCAGCGATTTTTTTCTTGACTTTCATACCAGTGGCGTAGAGTGTTTCTTCCACTTTTTGAAAAGTCAAGAAATTACAAAAAACTATTTTCTCCCGCGAGCCTGAACAGACGATTAAATATGGCGGCGTCAACATGTTGTTAGTCCGTAATAAAGAGTTGGACAAGAGTTTAGTCTTGATTTAATGCACCATCAGAGACCATCTATTACACATCAGCAACATACATTTAAGTTTGCATTCAAATTTAAATATTTCAACTACAAGATACCAACTTCTAGTTAGCCGTAGATATGTTTTCTTTCTTCCTTTTCTCATTTTCTACTTTTTCCCCTTCATCTTCCGGTAAGAGATAATCGCTTTTCTGTTTCTCTGTTTTTATCAGTCAGTTTTGATTACTCTTTCTCTTTCTCTCTCTCCCTCTCTGTCTCTCTTTTATCTCCCTCTCTCCGCATTAAGAAAGACATCTCTCATCAACAGCATAGAAAGACCACGTGCAAATTTTCTTCAACAAACTTTTTTGCCACAAACGGATTTACTCATGAATTTTATAATTTTATGTTGAAGTGTACTGAAAAGAATATTTATTACATTTTAATGTGAATTTAGATCTAATCTACAATCATCCGCAGTTATAAAATTCGAAAAAAAAATTTCTGAAGATTTTTCTCTTAACCTTTTACTTGCATGTAAGTATGCAACTTTTCAGAATTTTATTTTAACATTTTTCCTTATCAAAGATTAATTTCTTAACTTTTTTTAATTCTATAGATTTTTTTCTTACAACTTAAAAAAATAGGATACACAAAAAAGTAAATATTTAAATTGATAACTCTTAAATGTTCTTTTTAATTCGTCTGTACGATTTTCGGTTGTACTTAACTCGACTCATCATGATTTGAATGGTAATATTTAGAAATATTTCATTACTTAATTATATATTTAATTCGTTCTATTTATTAAGATGTACTAAAAAGAATATGTTACATTTTAATATAATTTTCGATCATCCTCAGTTATAAAATTCGCAAAAAATTTTTCTGGGGATTTTTCTTTTAACTTTTGATTTGCATGTAAGTGTGCAATTTTGTAGTTTTTTATTTTAACATTTTCCTTATTAAAGATTAATTTCTTAACTTTTTTTTTAATCTATAGATCTTTTTATATAAATATTTATTTTTTATTTTTATTTTTTAACAACTTAAAAAAGTATTGCTAATAAGATTAATCGGATAGACAGAAAAAGTAAATGTTTAAATTGATAACTCTCTTAAATATTCTTCCTTTAAATTCGTCTGTACGATTTTCGGTTGTACTTAACTCGACTCATCATGATTTGAATGGTAATATTTAGAAATATTTCATTACTTAATTATATATTTAATTAGTTTTCTTTATTCAAATGTACTAAAAAGAATATTTATTACATTTTAATGTGAATTTTGATATAATTTTTTATCATCCTCAGTTATAAAATTCGCAAAATTTTTTTTGAGGATTTTTCTTAACCCTTTTTTTTTTTTTTTTTTCTTTTTTGCATATAAGTGTGCAACTTTTGAGATTTATATTTTATCATTTTGTCTGTCAAACCATAATTAACTTTTTTTTTTAATTTAATGGATTTTTTAAACTTTTTACAGCTTAAAAAGTATTGCTAATAAGATTAATCGGATAGACAGAAAAAGTAAATGTTTAAATTGATAACTCTCTTAAATATTCTTCCTTTAAATTCGTCTGTACGATTTTCGGTTGTACTTAACTCGACTCATCATGATTTGAATGGTAATATTTAGAAATATTTTATTACTTAATTATATATTTAATTAGTTTTCTTTATTCAAATGTACTAAAAAGAATATTTATTATATTTTAATGTGAATTTTGATGTAAATTTTTATCATCTTCAGTTATAAAATTCACAAAATTTTTGAGGATTTTTCTTTTCTTTTAACTTTTTATTTGCATGTAAGTGCAATTTTGGGGATTTTTATTTTAACTTTTAGCTTATCAAAGATTAATTTCTTAATTTTTTTTTTAATTCTATAGATTTTTTTTAACAACTTAAAAAAGTATTGCTTTTAAGATTAATCGGATAGACAAAGTAAATGTTTAAATTGATAACTCTCTTAAATATTCTTCCTTTAAATTCGTCTGTACGATTTTCGGTTGTACTTAACTCGACTCATCATGATTTAAATGGTAATATTTAGAAATATTTCATTACTTAATTATATATTTAATTAGTTTTCTATATTCAAATGTACTAAAAAGAATATTTATTACATTTAATGTGAATTTAAAAGTAATTTTTGATTATCTGCAGTTAAAAAAAATTCGCAAAAAAATTTTTCTGAGGATTTTTCTCATAACTTTTTATTTATATGTAAATGTGCAACATTTGTTTTTCGTTCTTTTTTTTTTTTTTTTTTTTTTTTTGTTCTAATCAAAGATTAATTTCTTAACTTCTTTTTAATTCTATAGGTATTTTGTTGTTTGTTTGTATTTTATTTTATTTTTTTTCTTTTACAGCTTTGAAAAAGTATTGCTATTAAGATTAATCGAGTAGACAAAAAAGTAAATGTTTAAATTGATAAATCTCTTAAATCTTCTCTTTAAATTTGTACCATTTTCGGTTGTACTGAACTCGATTCGTTATAATTTGTATGATAATTTTTTTAAATGTTTCATTATTTGATTATATATTCAATTCATTTTATTTGATTTGAAGTTAATTTGGACTACAGTATAACTATAGTCCTAAAAAAATTTAATGCATTTTTCTATAGAAGCCCTGTATTGAAACGAAGAAATATTTAAATTTCTTAACACTTTTATATTTATTAATAATAGTTTTTATCATACACTGATTTTTTTTTTTTTTACTTGTTTTATTGAATTTACAGAGAGTTCTATTTCAAGTAGGCCAAGGAGAGTTTTTGAGGAAAATATGACAAGATTACAAGAAGTAACTAATGGTTCATCTAATGAGCAAGCTCCTTACATGTCCCTGGATGTTTTAGCTCAAGTAGCAACTGATAAATTAAGAGATGATCTTAAATTGCAGCCAAAGGTAGTTCCCAAAAAGGTAAGTTCATCTTAGTATTTATTCATTTTATGTTGACATTAGAATTTTAAAAGTAAAAAAATATGCTGTTTGAAAAAATAAAAGCTCTAACTTTCTTTTTTGCCTTTTTAATTATTTGTTTAGATAATAAAAAGTAAAGTTTTGCTTTAGTTATTGTGTTAAAAATCATTAATGATGAAGTTTCATTTTATTCATGAAGTAATTTGATTTGTCTGAATTTTTTAGATAAGGCTTGATAATATTTGGACTACTGTCCTCATCTTTACTCTTATATTCACAATGTTTCAGCTGATGTGCCCTTCGGTCTTCTTCAGGGGTTTCTTATCAAATGCAGGAACCTTCACAGAATCCTTTGTTTAATCCACAGGGGTAGATTGTTCTAATTTCATTACCCATTACCAGGTGCAAGTGTTATTTTTGCCTGTATTGAAAATGGGACCTGGAACCTGCGGATGATTTCACTTAGAATTGTATAAACTGAACATGTGCTGAACAATTTAGATTGAATTTTTGGGATTTATAAACCTAATGTTTCTATCTGGACTTTTTATTACTATTATGTTTTTTTTTATTTAACCTAGCCTTTTTAATTACTGGTTCCCCATATTGTATTTATCTCTATACTTGGCCTATAACGACCCCTTGAATAGCCCAACATATGTGCTGCTTTTTAAGACATTATTTTCCAATATTCTTCCCTATCTATTATCTTGACTTCATCCCCAAACAGCTGATGTTTTCTCTTTTCTTTCCATATATGGTCTGCCATACTCAACTTTTACTTACTATGGTTAACAAAATTAGAATAATCTACCCCCATGGATTAAATAAAGGGTTCAGTTAGAAGTTTTGTGAGAGTTACTGAATTTAACATGAAGACTCAAAAGTTTAACTAGAAACACTTGAAGGCCAAAAGGCTCATCATTCAAAACTTTGTATATAATAATAAAAATGAGGACAATTGTCTGAATAATCTCTAAATAATATAATATAAAAAGAAATTTATAGTCTATTATTTTCTTATATAAAATTTTTTGCAGGTATCCAAACGAAGTATCCAGTGTCTTGAGATCTTAAACTTGGAGCAAATCCTGTCTTTATCTAACAAAGCAGTGCTCAACTTTTTTTCTGAAATGACTTGCAATGAAATGACCAAAAATTTTACTTATCAATGTTATTTGATGCCAGAAAAGTGTCAAGAGAAATTCACTAGTTTTGGTCATGAAACCAAAGCAAAAATTCAGATGCAGTCACATTTAAACAGCCATATTACACAACTTACTCAAGAAGCAAATGGTAAGTATTTATTTCATTTAGATTTTTGTGTATCTAATATGTTTATATTATTAATTCAAATCTGAAATGTTGCATTTGATTTCTGCTAAATGATTCTGAAAAAAAATTCTTTCTTTTTTTTTCTTTATTTTAAGATCCAGAAAGACAATACAGATTCATTTTTACAGCTGAACCTATACATGTTCGAAATAGAAAGTTATCCAGTAAGTTCTACTTAATTTTCTTTTAAGCTACTTTTTAAATGTTAACTAGTTTATTGCAGATCATAAAACATAAGGTTTTAAATGGTAATACATTTTTTCTTTCAGTTAAAGAAGCTGAAAAGTCCAGGAAAAGGAAGTCTATATCCACTAATAATAGCCCAGTCAATGGAAATAATGCCAGTCGTGTTAAAAACAATAAAAATTTTACAGCTCTGAAATCAAATAAAGAAATTTCACGAGAAAATAAAGCACCTGCACCAAAAATGATGAAAATGGAAAAGGATATTCAGTTGCCTAAAAACTCTATGCCACAGCAAAAAACTTCCAAGATCTCTGAACCACTTGTGAAGTTTCATGCACCTAAAAAGAATATACCAGCTCCACGCTATAGTAAAAAACAAAATCCAAAGGACACTCCAACCTGTAGAAAAAAGATTGCAACCAAAAAAGCTTATGCAGAGAACAAAACAACCCAGGATGCTGATAAAGGAAATGAAACTGAATTTTGTGATGAAAAAAACAAAGAGACTGATCCATATCAGCAAATCAAAGGTAATGAACTTTTTATGACTGACCTATTTTACAAGAATCAACCACATCTGGACCATTGTTATACAACTATCCATGGTAAAAATTGTACAGTAGATGCAGCATCTCTTGATTCTGAAGGAGATACTGGTGATCAAAATAATGTTCAAATGTTTACTAAAAAAAATTATCCAATATTAGAAATAGTTGCTAAATGTGAAAATGGATACATGGTAGCATCTGAAGAAATACTCGGCATTAATGGTAAACCAAAGGATCCAGAATCAGATGATGATTACGAGCCAAGTAAGTTATCTCTGATTATGTATAATATATTATTTCCAAATTAAGAATTGCTTTATAACTAATTGAAATATTTTATTCTTTTATAGCTGAGGCAGCAAAACCTGTATCATCTTGTGGACAAAGTAAGTCTTGCAATTTTTCTTTTGTTTTTGTTTTTTTTAATGATTTTAAGTTTCTCTCTTGCTAAAAAAAAAAACTACACATTATCTTTTTGTAGATGGAAATATCATTGCTGCTGTGCATTGTGGGCAAAGTAAGTTTGAATTTTATATTCCAATTATTTTATGACTGTTAATTGACTGGCCACATTCTAAACACGACAATGATATCATTTTCTTTGTGAAAAGTAGTTGCTTTTTTATTATCTGTTAAACAGCAACATACAGTTAATTTCATTGAATAATAAATTTTTCAATAATTTTGTCACTGAAATTATTTCCCTTAGATTAAAATAGTCATAGTTTGTGTATTTATGACATCCATTGTCATTTAGATGCTACATTTCCATTTAATAGGATACTTCTATTCTATTGTTTAAATGTTTGATTCATTAAAAAATGATTTTGTCTCTTTTCACTTCTGAGACTTAGAATATCTATCAATATATTTTGGGCTACCCAAAATGTTTGTTCAGTTTATTAAAAATGATAAATCAGTATATAATGAATTCATAGTAGAAGGGTCCCTTTCAATCTTATGCATATAAATTGCATCGTCTTTGGGTTTTTTTTTGGGTGGGGGGCTGGTTTTTGGATATAATTAATGAAGGTTTACTTTCTTGTATTCTACATTATTGATCTTAATATAAAATATGATATAGCAAAAGAAAAGTTATTTTGTTAGTATGAATAAACAAAACTTCAATATTAAAATTTTTTTTTTTTTTTTTTTATTTCAACTAAGACAGTTCTCACAATAGTTAAGTGATCTTTTCAATTGAAATGAGTTACTAATCGCAAAAGCAAAAACTTTTTTGCTGATTTTATACAATTTTTGACAAAATGAACCTCTAACTTGCAATGGCTTGAACTTTTTTTTTCTTTTTTTTTTACCTTAATACTTTTAAGTATTCTGAATTGATTAAATGTAACCTTTTCTTTTTAAATGTTATTTGTATTGTGAATATTTGTATATTTTAGAACCATACCCACCTATGCCAAAGTCAGAATTAGCTAAAAAAGGAAAAATTAATGTTCCTGAAGAAGATGAACATTACAGTGATGAAACTGAAGAGCTTGCTACATCCAAAGAAAGGAAGAAAGATACTGAAAAATCTGGAAGGGAAGTTGAAAGAGTAAGTTTCTCTAGAATTTTCTTCTCAATAATTTAGCCTTCATTTTAATATAGGAAGTTTCTAATTTTTAACATTATGGATATTTTGATTTTTATATAATAAATTTATTCTTGAAATTTGAATAAAATAAAACTTGCTGAATGATTTTTTTTTTTTTTTTTTTTTTCTTAAAAATTTTTCTTTCTTTTTCAGAAAATAGCTTTACACTGTATTAGAGAACTTAAAAATCGAAAGAAAGATGATAAAATTCCTCTAGTTTGTCAGATATGTAATAAAACATTCACTGCTAGTGCTACTCTGATGTATCATTATCGAAGTCATGCAGGTTTGTACTTGTTCAATAAATTTTCTTTTACTTTCCACAAATTTTCACAGCAAATCATTAAATTTAACTTGAGAAACATTCTTTTGTGTTCTACTGTGTGTGTACATACATATATATATATATATATATATATATATATATATATATATAAAATCATCTGAAAATAAAATAATAGCATTTATTATTTCAGGAATAAAACCATTCATGTGTGTTCTCTGTTGGACAACTTTTACAAGACAGCACAGTTTAAATTATCATATGCTGATTCATAATAATCAAAGTCGTTTCACCTGTACAGACTGTGGTAGGAAATTTAGACATCCAAGTCACTTCAAGGTAAAGATTTTTTTTTTTTTTTTTCTCTCTCTTACATTAACCTTTGTTGAAAAAATTATTTAGGCTTGTGTAGATATTTTATGAGCAATACTGTATATGATACTTAGTTGGGTATTTGGTTGGTGAGGTTTATTAGAGAAAAAAAAAAACTTAAATCCTAAGATTATGGCTTTTTTTTTTTTTTTTTTTTTTTTTACTCATAGGTTTTTTTATTTTAGGTTTTACTTTGATCCATTTCTGGGCATGGGAAATAACTCTTTTTCTACATGTTCCCCCCCCCCCTTTGTTTGTGTGTGTGTGTACTTTAACTTGCTGTATACACACTTATGTCAACTACTGGATTGTATAACCATTCTTTCAGATGTTCTTTAAACAAAAGTATTTTTCTTTCACAATGTCTCTGCTAAACTCAATGCAATGCAGAAACAAATTTGCCTTCCCCTTGCCCCCCTTTTTTTTCTTTTTTTTTTTTTTTTAATAGCAATTTACATTCTCTTCTATAAAAACTTTCAACATATCTTCATATTTTAATTCATGTATGGTCATTTAGTCCTTGATTTTTTTTTTTTTTTTTTTTTTTTTTTTTTTTGTGTGTAATCATAACTTGATATTATTTTTTCTAATGAAAATATTTAAAATGTCCCTATTGAACATGTATTATCTAATTTTTTCCCACTTTTTCATGATATTTTTGTAATGTTTGGTATACATTTTTAACATATATCCTAATGAAAAACTTCAAATTTATAACTTAAGACTATATAGAGAAAATTTACTTTGTCTTTTCTTTTTTCTCTCCTAATTTAGGAACATCTTCGTCGTCACACTGGAGAAACTCCATTTACCTGTGCTGACTGCTCACAGAAATTTAAGACCAGAAATACATACAAACGTCATTTAAAAACTAGGCATGGTAAATTACTTACTGCTAATGGAATTTCTGTTTTATCTAATGAAGAGTTTCAGAAGGTGAGAACCAAGCCTTACAAAAAATTCAATAATATCAAAGAAAATGAACAAAATGCACAGTTGCCTTCTCCAGATGTTATCCCAAACATTATCAAATGTGAAAAAACTTATCTGCCAACAACTTTTACAACAACTACTACAATCACAACACTTGCTTCTTCAACTAATGTTGTGACTACTACCAACTCTACAAATGCAGTAACTCCATCAACATCAACTGATAAGTCTGTGTATGTTCCAATTGAAATCATTGTTAAGAATTAGAAAAACAAAGGAAAGTTTTTTTTTTTTTTTTTAATCTTTTTGTAATTGAGATGAATTAGTTAAGTATTTCCCTCTCCCTTCTGTGTCTTATTTCTGTCATCACCTCCCCCATACAAAATAACAGTAGGATTTCAAATAAAGTTGATTATTTGGCTGCACTCTTGCTGTCATCAAATACAATATATTTTTTCTTAAATTTTTCAAAAACTTTAAAAATAAATTTCTATTTTTAACATGTTGCATTGATAAAAGTTTTAAATTCAGAATAAGATTATTTTTAAAGTTTTTGCTAATATAGGAACTGAGTAAAATTTTAATGTTTGTGTGTGATTCCTCCCCTCCTCCTCCTCAATAATGATCCAGCTTTAATATCAGTTACAATTTTTAGATTTTGAAATTAAACAGTTTCTGATAAGTTTTATCTGGATCTCAAACAAGATGTAGTTACATAAACTACACAATAGATAAGTGCCTGAAAAAAAACTGATAACTGTTATACCTCATTGAGTAATTTAGATATTAAAACTAAAAGCTACTTAATCTTTTAAGTGCACATTACAGTTTTTAAACTTTGCAGTGTTTTTTTTTTTTTGTTTAAGTGTCACAAGAATTGATAAAGTTTGATTCTGTATAGCTACTTTTAATTCCTTAAGATGTGTTACAACTGTGGTCCTTAAAGCAATACTTGGCCACATTGGCATCTGTATGGGTCATGTAGTGGCAAATTATATTGTACTCAAAGAATAACTGCTCTAATCCATTTGAATTATTCAAGAGGAGTAAAATAAAAGGTTTTGTTGAATTTATTAAAATTAAAAATACTATGCAAATTTTACTTCCATTTAGCCTGAAACAAAACCATTTCTAATCTGATATGGCAGTTTTCTTTTCAATCTCCCGAAATGTCTTATTTCAGTATATAATCTTCAAAAATTCTGTTTTAAAAAAAACAAAAAAAAAACAGAATATCAATTGTATTTGGCTGGTATATCTTTACTTGTACATATGTTGTACTTTTTTTTTTTCTATGAAGCTATGCATTCAGAGCTGCCTTCCTCCCTTTATAGGATCCGTGCTTTTTTCTTTTTTTTTTTTTTTTTTTTTTGTAAAATAAGGTTGTGAATTTAATTTCAATTATTGGACAAATTTTAAAAGTAAACAATTTCTGATGTTTTATAGTTGTCTACTATTCTAATCCCTGTTTATTGCTTCTTTTTCTTTTTCTTTTTCTTCTTTTGAGAATACAATTTCCTTTATGCTCTCACTTTTTCATATTTAGAAGAATAGCTTTTGATATTTGTATTGATAAATTGCTACTGTCATGAGAACAATAAGTCAGTGATAATTTTTTTAGAATTCAAATTTAGTAACTATTGTGATTTAAGTTTTTCTCTTTTAGTTATAAATTATAGGTTTTCTGTAACTTTGTTTTGAGAAAAAGTATTTAGATAAACCTGTTATACTAGGAGGAAGAAGTTTCTGATTTTATGTTTTAGTAAATTCATTATCTATTTGGGAACATGGTAATGGTCATATGACACTGACCTCTTGATGAAAAGTCAGTAACTCTGATAATCTATACTATTTTTCTTCTTTTCAATGAAATGGACAGATTCCTATGGAATGAAAAATTTTGTTAAAATGTAGATATTCGTGCCTTTCTACTCATTGTTTCCAAAAGAAAAGCTAAAATGACTTAAAGGTGATTATGTATACATGTTTGAATAATATATAATGTGAGTATGAATAAATTAAGTCCTCTCACAAATTCTCATAACCATCAGCCCTACCTACTTGCCTTTTTAGTTTGGATCTTTAAAGTTGCTCTCATTTTCTATAAAATTTTAGTTATAGCCCATGATGCTTGGATATGTACTGCTGGTCTTAATTTTTTCCCCCCTGCTGTATAGAATAGCAAATTCATTCTGTTTGTGCTATATTTTTCTTCTCTTTATTAAAATGGAAAATTTTACTTTTACCTAAGTTTGAGAGTTCAGCTTTAACTTTCTTTTTTCCTAATATCATGCTAATTGAAATGGAAGTCAAATTTTGTATTTATTACCCCCCCTCCTTTTTTTCTGTCTTTTTTTTTATTCCTTCCTTCTACCTTGATTTTGAGTTGCAGTAATTGTACATTTTCCATTTTTAACTAATTAATGACCTTATATAAAAATTTTCTTTAAAATTGTGAAATCCTAATAAATTGTCATGAATTTAAAGATATTTTTTAACCCAATGATTACCATAAGTCATTTACATACAAGATTCATGAATGTTATGGATATAATTAAACTGTAACAGCTGAAAGTTTGTCAGCTTTCTTGAATTCAACTCTAAGTATTATTTTTAAACTTTTATTAAAGGGAATTTAGGTTTAGAACTATCGTGAATAAAGTTAATTACTTGTATTTTTTTTTTTTATGTTGTATCCTTAGTTTTAACATTCTTGTTTCAAAACCATATATATATCTGATAATTCTCATTTATCCGATAACCATGCTTATGTTTACACTTTGTTTTCACATTTTTGTGAGGCTACAATTCAACAATGGCATTGGTTATAAATAGAATGAATAAATATATATCTTTTTTTTTTTTTTTTTTTTTTAGATAAAATACTATCTAAACCGTTCATGCATTTTATAATAATTTCTTTAGCTTCCTTGAGAATGTCCGTCCATTATTACAATATTATCAAACTTTTTTCTTAGCACACGATATTTTAGGAACTGTAATTTACTCCCTTATCCTAATGCCTGTTTTAAGAACATTTCTGAAAAACTATTATTACTTTGCAAATTTGTTCTTTCATCATTAACAAATGTTTATTGATATTTCAATTACTGCCCACAAGAGATAAATGGCAGGAAAGTCTATTGGCTTTTGATTAAAATCAAACTATATAAATCCCACCTGATTTTTTTTATGATGCCTGTCTCAATGCTTGTTATAAACCACTTATTTTAATTATTTTTCCTATTCATATGCTTATTTTTCTTTTTAAGTCTTTATTCTAATTTGTTTTTATTTTTATTTTCACCATTACTTCAATTTAAATGAAATTTCTTATACTCCTAATATGAACATGGGGAAATAACTCCTTCAACAAAGTTTTATTTCCCTCCCCCCAACTTTATTTTTTCTGTGTACTCAGCGTGCTGTATACATACCTATATCAACTGCTGGATTGTATAAACATTCAGATGTTCTTTAAACAAAAGTTGTATTTTTTTTTTCTTCACAATGTCTCTGAAAATCTGCAATGCTGAAACAAATTAACAAATTTGTTCCTTTCTCTTTTTCAATAGCAGTTTACTCTCATTCATGCAGATTTTTCTTTAGGACTATTTTTTAATAGTTTTTATATTTTTAATTATTTATCTATTTATTTTATTTTTTAATTGATGGTTCTTTTTGTTTTCTACCTCTCATTTCTACATTTTAGATTTTTATTTTTCATCTGCTTTTTATTTCTTAATTTTAAAATAATGAAATAATTTAAAGAAATTTTTTTGTTTTTGTTTTTTTTTGGGGGGGGGTTCAACCCAAATATTTTTCTTTACAAATTTATTTCAAAATCCTTAAATACTAAGAAAATTGCAGCAATTCTTATATGAAGTTTTGGAACATAGTTTGATAAGTGAGCCTTAAATGCAACATTAATATACTTTTATGTCATCCATACAGCAACTGTTCTACTGAATTTGCCTTCAACATTGTCATATTTACTTAATTGCCAATGACAGGTTCTTGTACCCCATTTATTCATTCAATTAAATTTGCTTCAATCATATGAATTAAAGCAATGCTGCTTCATGTACAATTTGTAACTCACTGGAGAACTCTTTCTTAATTTATAGGCACAAAAACCTTTTTCATTATCTCTTAAACATAAGTCATCACCTCCTTAATATATTTTTCATAAATTCACGTCCACATTGGTTGACTATTTAATTTTTTTAAATTAAACATTTTTACCAAAATGTGTTATATGTTTAAAATATCTATATTTTTCCCCCAAAACTTTTTGCTAAAACAACCAAGTTTCTCAATTTAACAATTTTAAGCTGTTTTGGGTTTTTTTATAGAAAGTAAATATCTCTTTAATTTAAGTAACTTTCTGCCTCCTCCACAATTTTTTTCCAATCTTACTATAAGAAAATTGACAATTTTATATTTTTTTGCAAAAATATTTTCCTTGAAGATAACTTAACTTCATTCAGACTTTTTTGACTCTTAGATAAAAGAAAATTCTTCGACAAAATATATTGAAATATAGTTTTGTTGGGTTTTTTTTTTTTTTTTTTTTTATTACCTAAGCCTACTATAAATTCACATTGCTATAAAATATAAATCTACTGTACAATCTTCCCTTTCATTATATTCTCTAAATCATCTTTCTCTTTCAAATAGCTAAAAAAAAAAATTCTCACTGGTCATCCTGTTTATCATCTGTGATAGGCTGAGAAACTTTTGTTAATGAAATAGCAGATTTTGTTCTTTGTAATTCTTTGGTTTATTTTTTAAGATCTGGTCTGTAAAAACTGCAACCTAACAGTCTTCAAATGAATTTTTCATTTCTTTTCACTCATTATTATATATATATTATTATTATTTTTTTTTTTTTTTTTTTAAAGTTGTACATACTAAAAGATATACTTTTTTCTATGTAGTATTTTTATATGTGATAGATACTGATACAAAACTAATCAAGAAATATCATTGCTGTGTATATATATATATATATATATATATATATGCTCACTCAGACACACACACACACACACACATAAGCATATATATATACCTGTATTTTTTGACAATAAATATAATCAAAACAATCCTTGTTATGTTATTTATTCAAGAAATTGCTATAAAATCTGTTGTGATCATTTTAGTTTTACAT
This sequence comes from Sepioteuthis lessoniana, assembly GCA_963585895.1. Classification (NCBI taxonomy): domain Eukaryota; kingdom Metazoa; phylum Mollusca; class Cephalopoda; order Myopsida; family Loliginidae; genus Sepioteuthis; species Sepioteuthis lessoniana. Next base: position 18,223 of record CAUZXS010000307.1, on the reverse strand, counting down.
TAATAAAAGGGAATCATTGTTGCTTGATTTCAGAATTAGATCTGAAATTTCATTTGTAATTATAAGCCAAAATATAATTATATTACCAAAAATTAATGAAAAGGAGGTATCAAAAATCCAAGTTCAGCTTTATGGTTGTATGAAATAGATATTTGTTTATCCCAAACACCCACTGTTCAAGGTAAGTAAATTTCCTAATGTCAGCAGTTTGTTAATGTTTTAAAAAGAATACTTATATAAATGAATTTCTTTTTTCAATATTTCAAACTTGGATTGATTATTATATTTTAAACAGCAGAAGACAAGATTTTTTCTTTTTCTGAAAAAAGAAATGAATTTTCAATTGATAGACATGGTTTCTCACTAATATGCTGAAGGATCAATTTAATAACCCAACAGCAAATATGACGTACATGCAACACTGCACATGTTCTTTTCAATTTGAATAATACAACAGTAAAAACAAGATGATCAACCCTGGTTTTCTCTTCAGTTGAAAGCTGTACATGTCATTAATAGTTTCCAAAATTCAAAGGTGAATTTGACTTGGACAAGCTACAGGCAAACTACAACCATTTAGATGACAGACCTCACTATGGAATTAAGTGAAAACTTCTTTTTACAAGTTGTGAGTGATTGAAAGAAACCAAGTCGGATAAAAAGTTTTTAGGATTTCATCTATGGGTCAAATAGATGTTTAAAATGATTTTGATCTAGATTTAATTGATTGGCTCTTAAAACATTGATATTGTAACTTAGTAGGACGTGTTAATATTTTTAAAATGATTTTGGATTTTATTAATACATTGTTTCTTTTATACATTGATATTACAACTAAAGTATGCTTACCTGTTTAAAATGTTTGTCATTTAAAGAACTGTAACTTCATAAACATAAAATAACAAGAATTGACATACTGTAAAACCAGACAGATTATGATTCTTGATTTGTGGCATGATATCATGAATTGAGATTTAATTCAGTTGAATGTTCCTCTTATTAGGTGGTTACTATCTTTGTCCCAAAAGACCATGGAATGTAGTACATATTGTAGAGTACTGGTTATCGTCGTAGGAAATGGACATGGCGACACGAGTTCAAATCCTAGATGAGATTGATTGCATTTCACATAGCACTAATACCCTTGGGAAAGGTATGAATCCAATTATTCTCCCTCCAGCTATGGGTAAATAGTAGGGCAGACTGGGTTCTTCAGCCTTGGTGAGGCAACTAGTCTAGGAGAAGGAAAACTCTGAATTCAAACCTGTTAAACTCTGCTTAAAAATTGACCTATTGTCATATCCTGCCCGAGCGAAGGGGTTGGGTAAATAGGATCATTTGTTGTAGCCAATCCCTTTTGCATCTCCTGTAGCCTTATAGTTTTTCTATGTCCCTGTCTATAAATAATTCATATATTCTTGGTATTACTTGAGAAAAACATAAAGCAGTTGCCACCTTGGAAATAATGCTCCATTACTCTGACCCTAACAATCAAACATCGTCAAAGAATGTTCAATCTTGTTTACATCCCCTGGCAGCAACATCTACACTACCTCTTTACCTACTATGTCATCTAGATGAATCCATTTCTGCATGTGAAATAGGAAGGAACCATCTAGTACTCTGCAGTCTATAATATTTATGTACTTCAGTTTATTTGTACAAAAGGAATTTTTCTTTAAATGATAATGGTTACATTCTTGCATCACTTGTGAATGGCTGAGAAAAACCTTCAACAGTTGCTAGCTTGGAAATATACATGCCAATATATTTTTGACCCCCCCCCCGAACAATTATTTTATGGTCGAATGTTGATTGTAATGGTACAAAAACAAGATTTATCACAGCCACTCTACCTCTTTACTGTAAGTCATTTATATTGAACTTAGCTCTGCCCTATAGCAATCTGCAGTTTTTCTTCTACCTTTAGTAATTCAAATTAATCATACAAAAAAAGAAATCTCTTTTGTGTCACCAGTTTTTTTTTTTTGAGGGTGGGGTAAATTTTCATTTTTGGTTGTTTTTTTTTCCATGAGATACAGAGTCAAAGAATGAGTGATTATGCATACTCCACTTTATATTGGTTATAAGTTAAAGCAGTATAAATTCATTAGGCAATTGTTTTCTGTATTTTTTTGTAGAAAATGGTACACAACCAAAATTTTAATGTTAAGGTGAATGCTGCTGATTACTATCTGAACTTTAAAATTAGTTTGTCATCTTCCTTGATCCAATATACTTTTATATATTTTTCCTTTTACTATATTTTCATATTACTTTTTTGTCAAATTCACCAAAAAGATTTAAACTTAGATTGGAACTTGAAAGTTTAGGTTAGAAAAGGAATTTCATGTATTGGTCGGGACATGCTACCACAACCCAACAATAGAATAAAATGGCATTCTTTTTTTTTTCTTTCTTTTTTTCTTTTAACTGAAACAGTTTTGTTTTATTGGTCAGATATTTGGCATGCCGACACTAGTCAGTTAAAATTTTTAGTGCAATCAGTTTATGATGTACTACTGAGTCCTGCAAATTTATTTACTTGGAAGAGCGGAATACCATCATGTTCACTGTGTGCCAGAAAAGGCACACTAAGACACATAATGAGTGCCTGTCCTAGGGCACTAGGTGATGGGAGGTACCGTTGGAGACATGACCAGGTACTTAGGATAGTAGCCAATACAGTGGACGCTGCATTCAGCGTGAGCAACTTCAAGCTGGAGGTGAGGCCAATTTACTTCGTCAAAGCTGGGAAATGCCCCCCTCTGCATGTAAAATCAACTCTTGCCTGCTATCTACCACTTGAGACTGGCAGTAGAGAGTAGATATCAGGGAACGATTGAAGGTTCCATAGCAGATTGCAACAACAACCCTGCAACCGGATTTAATTCTTTTGGTCAACCGAAACAAAGCAGGTTGTGCTGGTAGAACTGACAGTCCCATGGGAGGAAAACATCAATGTGGCTTGCGAAAGAAAGCTAGAAAAATATCAGTAGCTAGTAGAGCAATGTAAATATAACAAATGGCGGACAGCATATTATCCAATAGAAGTTGGTTGCTGGGGTTTCGCAGGAAGATCTTTATACAGAATTCTAAATCGAATAGGTATGATAGAAAAAAAAGAGAAAGGCCATCAGAGCAATTTCAGAATCTGCTGAAAAAGCATCAAAATGGTTTTGGATTAAAAGATCAGAACCATGGAGTACAACAGACTAACGAGTGTTGAGGTATTTGATGCTAAAATAGAAAGGGTTAGGAAGAGAAGAATTGCAGGGGGGGTATAGTTTTCCCCAATGTATATATTTATATATAATCAAATGTATGCATTTGTAACAAGATTCCTATAGATAGAAAACAAAGTGGGGGATGAAAAAAAGATTCCTATTGCTGACAGTAACCCTCTAAAATTATACCTGCTTGTAGAATTATGACTGTCAGCGTCTTACTATGACTGTCTGGTTGATTAATTCCTCCAGCTTTTTACTCATCATTATAAAGAAGGTAAGGAGGGAAAAAAATTATCTCTTTTTTGCACGAGTGTATATGAATATTACCGACTGAATACATGAGTTGGATTTTGCTTACCTGTTATCTTGAAGCGAACCTTGCTCAATGCATGTGAGTATACTTATACAAGATCTAGAGGAAAACTAGCAAGTAGCTGTTTACCTTTTTAACTCATCTTGACTGGGAGGGAAGTGATATATGTTTCTCATAAACCAATTCCAGTTTAAAAACTCATTAGCAGTAAGATTTTGATTTTTTGAGGTGTGTACAGTGCGGTTTTGCGTACTTGGCAAACTTTTTACTGCAGGTTCGCCGGCTGAAACAATAGTTTCGGTAGGGTCGCTTGGGAGAGCAAGTATGATGTTGGAAGACCCAAAACTTGTAAGGACCCCAAGAGCATCACTGACAAGGCAATCCTGTTCACTCTTTAAGACTGCGACTACGTTTTTGGTTATTTTCCTTTCACTTATCAAACAATCTCTCAATATTTCAAATATCAATCTTGTTCAAAACTGATTTCCCTTGATCAACTGAAGATAAAGGCACCTGTATGTTGCACTTAGGGTTAATAGTGTCAATATATTAATCATCTCACTGTCCAAAGATGGTTTTTGTGTTGATTAGATGAATACATATAAAAGATGTCAAGATGATAACAGAACTTTGGTTACATTCATCTTCTTTCTTTCTTTCTTAATTTCTTCAAATTAATGTTTTTACTTTTTAAAAATTTTTTCTTAATTGCCTCAACTTAATTTCTTTCATCTTGTCTTCAAGTTTTTTTCTTCTCTTTCTGTTTTTTGTCCTTCCTTTTTCTTTCCTTCTTTATTTCTTTTCTTCCTTTTTTATTTTTTCCTTTCTTTCTTCTTTCAATCCATTTCTTCCTTCATTTCCACTTTCTTTTCTTTCTTATTTTCTTTCTTTATTTCATTTCTTTTTCTTCCCTTTTTCTTTCTTCTTTCTTCCCCTTCCTTTTTCTTTTCCTTCATTATTTTCTTCCTTTCTTTCTTTCTTCAAGAAAATTCGATCAATTATATTGATATTGTATAACACACGTACTGAGAAATACCATGTGCGTGTGTGTGTGTGTATGACTTTTGCATTATGAACGCTATGTGCATGTCTATGTATCTTTTCGTTGTATATTTCTCATTTGCTCCTGTCATTTCAGCAAGCCTCCATTGCTATGTGAACTATTTTGATATCCAAGTCCAGATGATGGTTACTGTAACCGAAATGTTAACGTCGACTTTATATCATAGTATATTCACCTATTTGGATTATGTTTTTTCTGCTACCTACATACTGTCAGATTTTAATCCATATTTACTTTCATATATATATATATATATATATATATATATATATATATATATATATATATATGATAGATTTTGATAAATCTGACAAGATGATAAAAATAAATGGAAAAGTGGATACAACAACATATTCAGCAATGATATTTTGTTCTTAATTCAAATTCTGATGAAGTTCTTTTCTAAATAAAGAATGAACTATTATTGTTGAATCCGTTGTCAGTGTTGGTTTATCCACTTTTTCACTTTATCATTATATATATATATATATAGAGAGAGAGAGAGAGAAGGAGAGAATACAAAAAGTGTGGTTTTGTTTCGGTTTGTGTTTTATGGCACATCAACCCTTATTGGTTACTTAATGCCTGATCCTGTTTATACATATATATCATTTATAAGTAAATAGTTTATTGATAACATTCATAAACAAGCCAGAGCACATTCATTTGGACTCAGTTAAATGGTTTCAATTATTGTTATCCAACACAAATAATTCTATTTAATATTAATCATTTCTTTGCCTTACCATCCGATGCAGAACAAGTTTATTTCAAGCTTGGTTTGTTTTACTTATGTTTTATAGTTTGGTTGTGGGTTTTATTTTAGAGGGGGATATTTAATGTCATAATCCTGTTTATGATTTGTAAGCAAAAGTTTGTAGGAAACATTTCTTTTTAAGCAAACCAGAGTTCATTTGTTTGCACATAGTTAAATGGTTTCAAGTATTGCAATTCAAAAAAAAATAATTCATTATTCATTCATTTGCATTTAGTTAAGTGGTTACAAGCATTAACTATCTATTACCAATAATTCAATTTAATATCAATCATTTGTTTGCACACAGTCAAGTTTAGTAAATGATTAAATAGTTCTGTGGATGGCTGCACTTGATTTAATTGATCCTTCCACAAGGTAATGGATGGCTAAACTTGATGTAATTTATCTTTCAGCAATGTCATGAAGGGTTGCACTTGATTTGATTGATCCTTCCACAAGGTAATGGTTTGCTAAACTTGATGTAATTGATCTTTCAGCAATGTCATGAAGGGTTGCACTTGATTTGATTGATCCTTCCACAAGGTAATGGTTTGCTAAACTTGATGTAATTGATCTTTCAGCAATGTCATGAAGGGTTGCACTTGATTTGATTGATCCTTCCACAAGGTAATGGTTTGCTAAACTTGATGTAATTGATCTTTCAGCAATGTCATGAAGGGTTGCACTTGATTTGATTGATCCTTCCACAAGGTAATGGATTGCTAAACTTGATGTAATTGATCTTCCAACAAGGTCATGAAGGATTGCACTTGATTTGATTGATCCTTCCACAAGGTAATGGATTGCTAAACTTGATGTAATTGATCTTCCAACAAGGTCATGAATGGTTGCACTTGATTAAATTGATCTTTTGAAAAGATCATGGATGGCTGCAGTTGATTTAACTGATCTTTCAACAAGGTCATAGAAGGCTGCACTTGATTTTATTTGCCCTTTCAACAAGGTTATGGATTTCTGCACTTGTTTAATGGATCTTTTGATGTGGTCATGTATGACTGCACTTGATTTAATGACAAGGTCATTGATTGCTGCACCTGATTTGATTGATCTTTCAACAAGATTATGGATGACTACACTTGATTTAAATAATCTTTTAAGGAGATTATGGATGGCTTAGATGAATTAATTAATATTTACTTATTTTGCTTTTCAGTCAGAAAAAAATTCACTCTTTCCATACAGATAATACACCTAAAGAAGACCATAGAATTTAACTGTCAAAATATTGTATTGATTATATGATAAAAACAAAGAATTTCAATTGTTCAAAGAAAAAATTGGATACTTATCAGATCTATGATCAGTTGTGCAATATTTTATAAGGCTGCATTCTAAATATATTGCTTTTTTGCAGGATTGAAAGTTTTTATTCTTTTAATCATTTAAATATTTCACTTTGTTTCGTTTCTTCTTTTAAAAGAATATTAGTTCTTCTATCTTCTTGTGTAATATCACAACATTACATTAAAAACAAAAATCTTATGCTCTTCTTGTAATATTTATGGATATTATTAGTTCAACTATTTTCATGTGTAATATCTCATCAGGCTACATTAAAAACTGAAATATTACATTCTACTAGTGATATTTATGCATATTATTAGTTCTGTCTAGTGCAATTTCTCATCAGGTTACATTAAAAAGAGAAATCCTACCTTCCAAAAATATTTATTGATAATATTAGTTCTATGATCTTCTTGTCAGATATTGCATTAAGCTACATTAAAAAAAAAAAAAAGAAATATTACCTTCTTGAAATATTTATGGATATTTTTCTTATTGCGCTATTCAAAATGAGCCATATACATGGTGGAACGATAAAATAGTCGTCCTAAAGAAAACAACTCTACAGCTTTATTCTAAAACTTTTCTTGAAAAAATCAATTCAGTTAACTTGATTATGTAGTAGAGCTGACATCTACTGGGTGGAACGATAAAATAGTCGTCCTAAAGAAAACAACTCTACAGCTTTATTCTAAAACTTTTATTGAAAAAATCAATTCAGGTAACTTGATGATGTAGTAGAGCTGACATCTATTCAATATAGCCGCCTTCAGCCTCAATCACCACCTCGATACAGATCTGAAACTGGGAGCATGGCTTTTCCATCAGCGCCGGCGGGAGCTCAGTGAATACTTGGCGGATGGTGGCGATCAGGCTGGCTTTGGTGTTGTGGGAGGTTATGTTGGTGATGTTCTCGATGTATGACCAAACGAAGTAGTCCAGCAGGTTCAGGTTGGGGGAGGAAGGGGGCCAGTGAGAGAAGGGTACAAAGTCATATGACTCCTGAAGCCAAGCCTGGGTCTCTTTGGACTTGTGGGTCAGCGCCGAGTCCTGCTGCCACACCCAGGGTCTGCCACCGGCCACCTGATTGCACCAGAGGATCACCACACTCTTCAGCACATCCAGGTACACTTTGGTGTTGACTTTCAAGCTGGCTTCGAAGATATGATGCGGCCCTCACTTGAAACTACACCAAAGACCATAACCGTAGCTGGAAACTTTGTTTTCATCACCCTGGGCCTGTTGAACCATCCAGATTTGCATTTTGAGGGTGCTGGCAATGGTCCTGTTGTCATAACTTGGATCGGTAGAGAGCATGAGTTATACAGTGGTGCATCTCCGATCTCGCTCGTTGAACATTGTGTCACTTTCAGACATGATAGAAGGCTCCTATCGGTCTTGGAATTTGTACACAACTGGCCAACAAGTAGATGGATGGTCTGCAAAAAAAAAAGAAAAATGGTTTTCATTAAACGGAAATGGAATCATGTTGTCTTTTCTAGGGCAACAATTTTATCGTTCCATGGAATTCCAGTTCAGTAGGCTGATTTGGTAATAAGAATCAACAAATGGAATTTTCATTATTCCCGATTTCCCTGTTTCTTTCCTGTTGCATGATATGGAATATTAAATATTGAAGTCTTTCCTACAGAATAGAAATGCATTTTTTTCTCATTTGATATATATGCTTTGGATGAGCATTGATCAAAATTGTTTCAGATTCTATTGCTACATGGACCAAGCTACATATCTAACTGGCATCTTAATTCAAAGGGAACCAATGATGGTGCTACTCTAATAGCTACCAGTTACTACCCTTCACATACCAGAGATAAACCTAATTTCTGATCTAATGGTTGTGCCTATATGACATCCAACAATTAGACACTGCAGGAAGTCTTTTACCAGTCCTTATTTCTAATCAACAATACTGATTAATCCCTTTTCACTTAAATAAGACAAGACAACATAGGGAATACCTTCTGTTTATGTATAATGGACTTTTATAATGTACAAGTGCACAATGTACCCACAAGTTCTTTCTCAGGGGTTATTTCTAGCTTGGTCCGAAATTATATCAAGCAACCACCCCTACTTTCTGATCAGACTTGGGGAAGGGAATTGATAAATTTTTTATCTGTAACACTTCATAAATACTTCTTCCATCCAGCAAAGGTAATGTTGCCAACACTAACAATCTGTTATTCTCTATTCCCATAGAACTACAATAATCTCACAACTTCTGTTTGGAATGTGGGTAAGCTGAGTTAGGGTGGGTATTTATACTGAATAAGTAAAGTTGGCAACCATTGTCAAGGGTGAACCGAAGGCTCACTTTTCAATAGTTTCTACACCAAGATGTAGGGGAAGGCGCTACTCCTTTTGCTGGATTGCTCCACTTTACCCTTGATCCGTACCTTATAATGCTGAGTGTTAAGCAAGGTAGCATCAAGTACCATTTTTTGTGTTTTTGGTATGACTCGACCTGAGATTGAACCCAGGTCTCCTGGGCCGTTAGCAAACACTCTAACCATCATGCCAATGTCCAGTTTATACTGAATACACTAAATACTCAGCACCAACTCCTTTAAGTGAGTCAGTATGACAATACTTAGTGTTATGTGTCCTAAGTAGAGCATATTTAATTGCCTCCTAGCATGTTCTACAGTCAATAATGATCTGATTGGTTTGATTTGGTTTGGTTGGGTTTTATGGCATATCAACCATTACAGATTATTTAATAACAAATCCTTTTTATACATATGTTAAATATATGATTTTTAAACAAGCCTGAGCTCATTTTTTTGCACATAGTTAAATGGTTTCACTTAATTTCAAACAATTTTGTTTAGCGTAAGTACAGTTTTTTGTTTACTGACAGTTAAATGTAAAAACAGTTCTGTTTCAAACAATTCAGTTTAGCATAATTACAGTTTTTTTATTTACATACAGTTAAATGATTTAACAGTTCTATTTCAAACAATTCAATTTAGCATAAGTACACAGTTTAAATGTCAAAAACTTCTGTTTGACTCATGATAGGATCCTATCAGGTGCAACCACTCCAGTACAGAGTGGGCCAAGGAGCAAAGACAATGAAGGGGTACTCTGCATTCCCTAAACCTCAAGTATTACTGAAGCATCACCATCAGATTGTTTAGTGTCATATCCAGGACACTCATTGGGAGAGTTTAACCTCTCTGCAGAGATGCAGTCAGTGTATTCTACAGCCCCAGCCAACTGGGCCAAAGAATGATCTGGTACAACCTTTTTCTCATTACTATCAGCTGTAGATACTGTTTTATAAGATCCTCCAATTTCACAGTATTGATTACATTACACAAGTTTCATCCTATACCTTGTATATCTTTTATTAGCTACTTAATATTCTGCTCTTACTTGACTAGATTTTGTAATATCTAATATGGAGATACTGTTCTTGATCATTAGAGTTAAATTTTTCTGTCCTTGCCTTAATACTATCAATTTCCTTTGAATTGCATTCAAATTATCTTCTGCTATATTTCCAAACAAAATACTCAAACTTTTCCCACTTCAGATTATACAAATCTCTTCTTGTTGTATACTACACGTATACATATGCAAACATAGGCACATACAAATACACAGGTGGACTCTGTTGTTCAGGTATGAACGGTTTTATTTACTTCTGACATTGGTTCTTCAACAAGAGGAGAGAGACAAAATTCTTACTATGCTGACCATACTATCTGACCCCACAAACATGCTGTGCATCCCGTGATGTTTAAGATCTTTGTTGGTAGAGATCTGAAAAACCCAACTACATCTTCTACAGCCAAAATTCAACTCTCTGCCTCAATGGCAAAAACTCAATCATCTGGCTGCATGGTCCAATGTCAACCTTCAACTGACATGATTTTTAAAATCCTCAAATTCTCGGCCCATCTCTTCTGGCCATGACGTCATCCACACTTCAGCCTCATTTTCTGTCTGGGGTTTATTATGACAATGGTCATTGTCATATCCTTTGCGCGTGAGCATAAACTGTATCCAATGCTATGCACCTGAATTCTTAACCCGAATAGTTCAAAGCCCAACCAAACTGAATGATAAAATATAATTAATGAAAAATGATTAAAATAAAAAATCATTCCTTAATTATATAACATTCTCTTTACTTTGCAACAGTTTCAACCCCTTCAAATAATTTCCTTTCTTGTCCGTGAGTGTATAAAAATTTTTTGTAATCTTCCTTATTCAATCTGATATATTAGTTTTTTTTTCTCTGTGCTATTTGCACTATCTAATTCCCTAATTTATTTTGGAGCATGTATTTACCCAACCCCTCTACCACAGGTAGTACGTAACACAAGGTCAATTTTTTTTGTGGAGTGCAGCTGGTTTGAATTCAGAATTTTCCTTTTCTTTGACTGGTTGCCGAACCAAAACTAAAGAACCCAGTTTGCCGCACTATCTACTCATATCATTCCTTAATTTCTCCTGAAGTTAAAAGTCATCAACTGCATAAACTAGATAATTGACATCATTGATTTTCTTGAATATAGCATTTTGTCTTTGGTCCAGTGCTCCTGTCACTATTACCCCCACCAGAAGTAATCTTGCTGTGGTCAATGCTTATGTCAGGAACAAATCCTTATTTTCATTCTCACCTTCTGTCAACTTAGCTAAAATATCTCGCAAAAATTGATGAAAACATTCCACCTTCACATTACTCTGAGGGTGATATGGGGAGGTGACAATATGCTTCAGATTCAAACTTTCTAATGTCTGCTTCATCACCTCATTTACTTTAATAATTCCATTATCAGTAACCATTTCTCAGGTGTCTTCATTTCTAGAAAAGATCTTGACAAATAGTGACTCCGCCATGATCTGCACCTTCTTGTCTGGCATAGGATATACTTCTGGCCAGTTTGTATACCAGTCAACCACATCGATGATAAATATATTTCCTTAACAGTCATCAGATATCTACACTGATTTCCTCAAACAGATAATAAAGAATATCAGCTTCCATTTGGAGAACTGTTCTCCACTCTATACCTTCACATATGTAATAAACTCATTTTTCTCCTGTTAATCCCAATTTCTCATGGCATTGTTTCAATACTTCTAATATGTACAATATTTGTCTGACCTCATCAAGCTTGCCAGAAAAGTAATAAAACATTTCATTTTGTGTGAAATATTTCTTTGTCTATGCCTCTGTTGTTTTACTATCTTTCACTAATTCTATCAGAGTCCTGAGCTGTTCATCCTTTTGTAATTTCTTCTTCTTCTTCTTCTTCTTCTTCTTCTTTGAATTCTTCTTCTTCTTCTTCTTCTTTGAATTCTTCTTCTTTGAATTCTTCTTCTTCTTTGAATTCTTCTTTGAATTCTTCTTCTTTGAATTCTTCTTCTTTGAATTCTTCTTCTTTGAATTCTTCTTTGAATTCTTCTTCTTCTTCTTTGAATTCTTCTTCTTCTTCTTCTTCTTCTTCTTCTTCTTCTTCTTCTTCTTCTTCTTTGAATTCTTCTTCTTCTTTGAATTCTTCTTTGAATTCTTCTTCTTCTTCTTCTTCTTTGAATTCTTCTTCTTTTTTGAATTCTTCTTCTTTGAATTCTTCTTCTTCTTCTTCTTCTTCTTCTTCTTCTTCTTCTTCTTCTTCTTCTTCTTCTTCTTTAAATTCTTCTTCTTTAAATTCTTCTTCTTTGAATTCTTCTTTGAATTCTTCTTCTTCTTTGAATTCTTCTTCTTCTTCTTCTTTGAATTCTTCTTCTTCTTTGAATTCTTCTTCTTCTTTGAATTCTTCTTCTTCTTCTACTTCTTCTTTGAATTCTTTGAATTCTTCTTCTTCTTCTTTGAATTCTTTGAATTCTTTGAATTCTTCTTCTTCTTTGAATTCTTCTTCTTTGAATTCTTCTTCTTCTTCTTCTTAAAGAGTTGATAACATTTATCTAACATGTCTAATCATCAACACTTTGGCTTTACTTCTGATATTTTTTTACAGCAAATTAGCACAGGTGTTTTCCTTTCACAACAGGTTATAATCTTACAACTATAATCCCCTATCTTCAAGACCCACTGCAGGGTCTTCTTGTTTATCATCCTGTCTTGAACAAATACAGCAATGGCATATGGTCTGTCTTAATTACAAAGTATATTGGTATTTTCTTAGTGATACCAGCATATGTAAAAACAACTCCTATACACTGCTCACTTGCATCTGTGTATAATACCAAAATATCAAGGGATTTCTGAGAAAACTTTTTTGTTAGACCAATGAAAGGATGGCTATCCAGGAAAAAGCTGGATTGAAATAATAGCCAATTATGCTTATGAATTTTCCAAATTCCATTACTGACAGGGGTTCAGCCATCACTTTTATTACTTCCTCCTTATCCATGTCCTACTTGACCACTTTTTTTATTGATCAGAATACCCAGATACTTGGTTTTCTCCTTCTTGAACTGACACTTGGAGTATTTCAGGTTCATGCCATGCTTTTTCAGTTTGACCAATGGTATCTGTAGGTGCTAGAAAAGCTCTGCAGTACTACTTGTAAAGACCAATTTGTCATTCAAGTATGCCATGTAGAAATTCTATATCATTTCCAACACAACTGATCTCAACTGTTGAAATACTCCTAAGGCATTTGACAAACCAAAGTGCATCACTCTTAACTGGTATATGCAAAAGCTGCTTTTTTGGAGCCATCTTGATTTAAAACTACCAGGTTCACTCTGGCCTGGAGTGGTAGCATTTGATAGTGTCCTATCTATGGGTCAAAACTGTACTTATGCTAAACTGAATTGTTTGAAACATAACTGTTAATATGTATAAAAATGGATTTGGCATTAAATGACCTACAATGGTTGATGTGCCATTAAACCAAACCAAACTAAACCAAATCAAACACAGAATATTTCGGAAAGGAAAAAAACACCAAGTCAGTTTAGACTAAAATAACATATATTTTATATACATATATTTACATCTAATTGTAAAACATGATAAATGTCACAAACAATAAAAAGGTTACAAACACTGTTCCAAAGAACAAGGAGGGCTGAATAACAGCAGTTAAACACTTATCGTTTCCTGGTATATGGAAAATTCTCAGAAGAGAATTTGCACACATGTACTTCTTGAAGAGTGGAGATGAAAAAAGGAGTTCTTCTTTGACCAATGTCTGCTGCCAAAAAAGGTAGAACTAGCCTTTGGAAATGTCATATGACCAACAGTCACTTGATTGTTGGAATCTCTGTCCATAAATTGCAAAAACACCACAAGAACTAATCACAATCTTTCATCCTAGATATCTTCACCAGTTTATTAGCTGCATTTGACAGCATGATCACAACATGGTTTGATCCATGCCTTCTCAATACTGTTTCATCAGTGCCATTCCTTTCTATGGTTGGAGATATTCTACAAGAATCACCTGATACAACTTACCACACTCTCCGTCTGTGGAATTTAACCCCCCTCTACAAACAATATCTGTGTATGAGAGGAATTTCTCATCCACTTCTTAACAAAGGATTGTCTTTTATTGAAGTTCTCCTGGGAATACTCCCAGTCTTTTGTCTTTTTTAGCCCTCACGAGTGGCACTCTGAGTTCTAATTGAACACTATTTCATTTTAAGCAATTTTTCTCCGAATATTAAGGCTCTGTCAATCTCAGATACCATCTGCAGCCCTTATACTGGGCTTATCGGATCAAACATGATCTGCACCTGTGCTATACTTCTTAACTGAGTTTCTTTATCATCTGTCTTGGTCATTCTCATATCTAATAGCCTCAGTCATATAATTCTGATATATCTCAAGATTTTCCATCAAGTTATCCCACTTGACATTGAGATGCTCCTCTAAATATATTCCCTATGTGGCCACTCAATCACTGTAGTCATTGACTATTTTGACTAATTCTTTTTCCTTATGGTCTGCAACCACTGGGCTAATTGTGTCACATTCCTGGAACCTGATACAGCCTCTGATCCTTCTATTATCCTTCTATAGTAGAATGTTAGGTCTTCTGATCCCAAATAAATTGATGATATTTTTAGATGGCTCAAAAGAAAGGAATGAAAATGTCACTTATTTAGACTTGTCTTCATCTTGGTTCATTTTGCTTCATTAACCTTCAAGAGCTTTTTTTGTGTATTTCCCATTAAAAAAAAAGTCACTAACAGACTCATATGCTGAAACTTCCAGTGCAAGCTTTGAAAGATCAAGAATGAGTGTTGAATTAATTTCACTGAAATAACTGCGCATAGATATTGGAGATACGAGAGTCTCCTATGAAGCCTTAAAAATTGTGTACAGCCCTACATATCAGGTCCAGAGTCTTGTTGGATGGGGAAATAAGTGGAGGTTTCACTGTTTCCCATGTGGTGTTCTGATTGGTCCACTGGAAGGGGTCTGAAAATAAAGATGTCTTCCATGCAAGCTTAATGTTGTATTGTTGCCATTACAAATCTGGGTTCATTGGGTTTAAAGTACAAGAAACATGGTGGCAGCAGTATATTAAATGAGTATCCAAAAGAAATGCAGAGAAGAAAATGAGTATTTAAAGAAATACACATGCAACTAAGTAAATATTTATCATTTTCATTCTTTATTTGTACCCACATGTATGTTATGAAAAATGGTAGAACGTGATATGGGTGACACAAACAGACCAGTAGCAGGCATTAAACCACTGCAACCCCTGTGTATGGAGAGTAATTTATTGGAAAATTGAAAGCTTTTTAAGCTGAAATGGCATAACTATGCCATTATTACATATCTAACAAGACAGCCGATAAAATACCAAGTGGCTCCACTGCTTCACACACTAGAAGATGAAGAATTGCAAGTGTATTGTGATTTCAGGTTTTAACACCTGAAGATGAGAGAACCCCAATGAAATAATCGGGGTGTTTGATGAATATGCAATAGAAGAAACAAATGAAACGTAAGAGCGTTATATTTTTTCATACAAGTAAACAAGGAGAATCAGCAACTGTAGAGGTGTTCATTACGACAATTTGGACGTTGGTCAAAACATGTCATTTTTTAGATAATTATGTAACCTCAATATTTCGGGACCAGATAGTCCTAGAGATACACAACCCTTATACACAAGCTGAGTTGCTGAAAGTGAAACTGTTGGATTTACAAAGATATATAGACATCTGTAAGCAGTCTTGAGCCCTAAGACCCAAAGGAGTGAACAGAGTCAATGTCAAGCCGATGGAAAAACCGTTGACACCAAGGATGAGTGTGGGCAAGTCATGTGCATTGCAACATGGGCCTAGTAGATAGTTGTGTCCTGCATTTGGGAAAACACATTTCAAGTGCAGTGGGAAGAACCACTTTGCTGTCAAATGCAAAACATCAAGAAAAATAATGTTCAGACAGTCAGGACACCTCAATGTGGCAGTGGCAGTGACAGTAGTAGTAGTAGTTCAGAATATAGACGCATAGACAGCATCACAATAAGGGAGAAAGTGAAGGATGTTATAGGGAACGAATAAATAAATTTAAAAAATTTAAATTGAATTAAAAAAAAAAGAAAAAGGAAAACTAAAATTTGCAGAAACTCCCAGAGGTACCTGACAAGAAAAAGGGATGATGCATGCGTAAAGAAAAAAAGCATCCTCTTGACAAAGGGGAACAGACTTTCTTTCTCTTTCAGGCAGTGACCAGCGTTTTGACAACATCGTTGCTGACGTGTCTGGGCACCACGCATACGTCTTTGGACGTGGCGTTGGTTAGTCCCTTTCACCCAGTAGCAGCTCTCTCTCTCGGTCAGCATTATGCTGAAATATACAAGACTCACAACTGAACTATAAACTAACCCTTACCAGACTTTGACAAACTTCCAAAAGAAAACTAACCTTTATGGAAGCCCAAAATACTAAATGAGGACAAATACATGCATGAAACGATTAACATATTTTTGACACCTTAACTGGGGGATTCAACCATTTCAATGTATTCAGAAAAAACTCCCTCACGCATAGAATGGTTGTTGAACCCAGGAAATAAAGGGAAGTATAAAAGAAACTTCTTCGTCTCTTATCTGTTGCTGTCTTTTCTTTTGTATAATTCTTTAGGGACTTTGTTGGGCAAGGCATTACACCAACTAACCAACGTGGGTGTAAAATAAAATAAGCAAAATATGGAGTCAGATATTCAAATGGCAACACAGCCTTGCCCTTTGCCCATGACCTTCAGCCCCTATACCCCATAATGTAAGGCAGAAGATCATAAAAGCAGAAATTATGATGGAGGGAAAACCTAGTGCTTTTCAGCTAGATAACGGAGCTTCAGTAGATATATTAAATGTGAAGCATGGGATGGGGATAAACCTCAAACCCTCAAATAAGACTCTCGTGATGTGGAATTAGGTAAAAATTAAACTATTAGGGGAATATCAGGTTAAAATGATAAACCCCAAAACTGAACAGAAATATGTCATAAAGTTTGTGGTGGTACAGGAGGATTTCTACTCCCTCCTTCAGGGTAAATAGCAGGGCAGATTGGGCACTTTAACCTTGTTATGGCAACCTGTCTTGGAGAAGGAAAACTTTGAATTCAAATCTGTTGAACCCTGCTTATAAATTGACTTTGTGTTGCATTCTGCTCATAGTGGAGGGATTGGGTAAATACAGACTGGGTTCTTTAACCTTGCCATGGTAACCAGTCTAGGAGAAGGAAAACTTGGGATTCAAACCTGTTAAACTCTGCTTAAAAATTGACCTTGTGTCACATCCTGCTCATAATGGAGGGATTGGGTAAATAGAGACTGGACTCTTTAAGCTGTCCTCCAAAGTTCCTAAATATGATTATTAAGTTGCACAAAGACCCGTGTGGCCAAGTTAAATGCAACAATGACCTTTTAGAGCCCTTCTCAATTACTAATAGTGTGAAGCAGTATAGCATCCTGGCACTGACTCTCTTTACTATCTTCTTAAGCATGATGCTCAAACAGATTATGAAAGATCTTGAGGATGGGGGATGGAGTCTACATCAGATACTGTCTTAATGGCTGCCTTTTTCATCTTGGATGATTACATGTCCACATGAAGACTGTGAAGCAACTGATCTAAGACCTGAGCTTTGCTGCTATTGCTGTGGCTGCTCTTGTAGCCCATATAGAAAGAGCTTTGCAGCACATCACTTCCTGCTTCACAGAGCCTGCCCAGTTCTTTGGGCAACAAGTCAGTTTTAAAAAAGTAGGTATTCTACCAGCCTGTACCTCAGGAAGAGTACTACTCTCCCTACATCACTATTAATGAGACTGAGTTAAAGGTAGTCCATTGGTTCACCTACCTGGGGTGCACCATCATATCAAATGCCAAGATCTTCAATGCAGTTGACAATAGGCTAGCAAAGGTGAGCAGTGTATTTGGCAAACTATATAAACACGTGGTAAAAGAAACAGCTCAAGTAGGGAACAAAGATCAATGTGTATAGAGCCATTGTCTTTGCCTTCCTCCTCTATAGTTTAGAGTCATGGGTCACTTATTGGCACCACCTATGATTCCTCAGACAGTTCCACTAGTGCTCCCTCTACATC